>VDFB02285136.1:84099-210350 GCA_007258455.2 Sequoia sempervirens | reverse complement strand
GATCTTGAGAGAAACAGGAGACAAGGCCAATTGCAAAGGAAATATCAGGATGACTATGTATCAAGTACAAAAAGCTTCCAACCAACTTCTGATACAAGGTAGCATCCATTGATGAAGTATTGCAATTGGAAGAAAACACAACACTTGATTGAAAAGGAGTAGGGGTTGGCTTGCAATCAACCATCCCAAATCTTTGAAGCAAATCAAGAGCATACTTCTGCCGGAAAATAGAAATACCTATAGAAGATTGATGAATCTAAAGACCAAGGAAGAAATTCAAAGGACCAAGGTCAGTCATATCAAACTTCTCTGTCAAAGCTCTCTAAGTATCCTTAATCATGGTAGGAGAACTCCCAGTGAGAATCAATTCATCCACATAGAGAACAAGAATGAGAAGATCCCCCCATTGCCTTTGAATGTACACTATACACTAGTAGAAAAACAACAATAAATGACTAAAAAAATTGCTAAAAATTGGTCACATGACCATTAGTAGTTTATTACCAGTCATTTATAATATGACCAAATTCATGACAACCATTTTTAGCCATTTATTAGTTGTTTTGATTGATCAATTTGGTAGTATATTTAGTCATTGATTCTTGTAATCTGGTCACTTATTTAGTCATTTTTTATTCACTGGTATATTTAGTCATTGATTTAGTCATTGATTGTTGTAATTTGGTCACTTATTTAGTCATTTTTTATTCATTGATTAATTTAGTCATTGATTGTTGTTAACTAGTCATTTATTTAGTCATGGTAGTCATCTATTTAGTTGTGGTAGTTGTTTATTTAGTTAAGGTAGTCATTTATTTAGTCATGGTAGTCATTTATTTGGTAGTCATTTATTTAATCATGGTTTAGTCATTTATTTAGTTATTTATGAACTAATACTTTCAAATGTGTATGTAAACTCCTATGTTTGGAGAATGTTGTTACAATAACTAGTCTGTGAAATTGCCAACCAAGAGAAGCTGTCATTGAAATTTTGTTGTGATTGAAAGATATAAAACTTTAAAGCTCTTATGTTACACTGAAAAAATTAAATTGAAACAATCATAAAATTTCAACAAATATGCTTAAAGGACTGAAACAATAGTGATGGAAAATAATTCACTGTATAATCAAATTGTATATAAAATATATTACAAAGAACTCTATTTATAGAGTTTTGAAGAAAACAAATAGGTTGTATAGCTAATAAAACAAAACTTAAAACAAAGTTTCTTTCACAGTATGCAAACTATTGATTTATTGTGTTTTTAAAACTGAAAAAAACTAAAACTAAAGCTAAAAATTCATTGGTGTGAATGCATGTCTTCAGAGATGCCACTGTAACACATGGGGTGGGTTGTAAATGCATCTTGTGTTGGATATTTTGTTGCAAGAGAAAATGGGGTATATTAGTATGCAAGAAAATAATAGAAAAGGTTGCTATATATAAAATGTGTAAACAAATCTTAGAAGTTTCTTTTTACTTGTTCTATACCATCTTAAAATATTATGTAATGGAATACACTCTTGATCAAGGCTCCTAATTTTGTGTAGAATAAGGTCTATTTTCCTGCATTTAAATTCTGCTTGTAGGGTAGAGCAAGGTGTTGGTTTTACGTAATTAAGTATATATTAAATTTTTAATATAATAAAAAA
The DNA here is from genome assembly GCA_007258455.2 of Sequoia sempervirens. Taxonomy (NCBI): domain Eukaryota; kingdom Viridiplantae; phylum Streptophyta; class Pinopsida; order Cupressales; family Cupressaceae; genus Sequoia; species Sequoia sempervirens. The sequence continues at coordinate 208,697 of VDFB02285136.1, read as the reverse complement.
ATAACTATAAATATATTATTATATTATTAATTAATTATAAATTATATTCTCTAACAAAACTATTATATATATACATATATATACATACATACACATTTATATATATATATATAACATATTTATAATTATTAATTAATAACTATTATATTCTTATTTAATAAAAAATATAATTAATATATTATATATTTTATATAATACAGATTAAATTATATAATTATATTTATAAATATATATAATAGTATATATAGGTTGTATTATTATTATTTAAATATAAATATAAATAAATTATATTATTTACTAATATTATATATAATACAAAAATCAAGTATAAAAATATATAGGTTATTATTTATTTACTACTATAAATATATTTAAATACAAAAACATATAATAGTAGTAACTACTATTATTTACCGCTAACCCGCAATGCACGTGAAATAGCCTAGCGGTATAGAGAGGAGATTTTTTTTCCTAATAGTACTAAATATTATAGTAAATAATAGTAATAATAATAGTAAATATAATAGTAATTGTATTTATAAATATATATAGGTTATATTATTATATGTATTATTATTTAAATATAAAATTATATAGGTTATTATGTATTTACTACTATAAATATATTTAAATACAAAAACATATAATAGTAGTTTAATACTATTAATTACCACAGCATGATGGAGGAGCCCAACGGTGGTGCTGTGGGGATTTACCGCAAGCCCATAGTGCCCCTGAAATAGCCCCACGATACCACAGGGCTATTTAGTGCCTTCTTGGGCTCTTAGTCATCCACACTCAGGCTCCTCCATCATCACTCTGATGGTAATCGCGGGTATTGACTATATTATCATTTTGTAAATGCTGTTATAGTAATAAATATTCTTCTGTTGTTACTGTATTATATATAATATTAGTAAATAATACAACATATATATATTTATAAATATAATTACTATTATTTTAATATTTTATTTACTGTTATATTTACTATTATTATTAGTGTTATTATTACTATTATAATATTAAATAATATAATACAAAATATTAAATATAAGTATGAAATTATTATAATTAATAATTAATATATTTCTATATAGATCAAATTAAATTAATTTATAAAAAAAATCATATTTTAATTGATCAAAAAATTACAAAAGGCAATATTCGTGCCAATACACTCCCACCAATCATTTCTCCAATATTTTTTAAAATTTTGTCTAATTTGTACTCTGATTAAATAATTTTTTACCCAATGACCAAATTAGTCATTTGTTTACTCATTTATTATTAATAAGTGAGTGAAGATTTGAATCATTTTAGTTGGTTATGACTAAATTTTAGTCACCTAGTCATTCTTTGCCAAGATTCTGATGGTGTGGGTATCAGATGTAAACAAGCAAAAGCTGTCCATCTTCTCATTCAAGCAGAGGATTTGTTGAGCCATACAATGGTGACACAAACAGAGTGAAGGTCATGCAAAGCTGTGGTTGATCCATATAGATCTCCTCGTATACCATGCATGACACTCTTCATCCATTTGATACCTTTGACCAGCCACACGGATGCAGCAATACGTACAAACTGGTGGAATCCATCTGGCGTGGAGCAAAGGTCTTCTAAATAGTCGATTCCACAACCTGAAAACGCATAGCCAGGCAGGCCTTGTATCATCGAACCGTGGTTGTAAACTTGGTATATTTGCTACCTCATAAATTTATTCCCTTAGGAGGAACAAGATGTAGTGTCTAAAAATGTTGTTGATAACATTTTCAAACTTGTTTAGGCATTCCTTGTAAAATTGAGCCTAATGATGCCTTGACTTGGTGTTGTAATGTGTAAATAGCACACTCACATTAGGTCTTGGGCCCTTGTGAACTATTGAATTTAAATGGTACCTTGCTAAAGTGTTGTGAAGTGTTGGAACACACTCTCACACTTTTCTAAGGTTTTATCAATTAACTAAACCTAATAAACCTCTTTTTAACCAAATTGTACCTTAATCATGTCTTATCTAAGGTGTTGTAAAGAGTTGTAACACACTTACACACTTTTCTAGTGTTGTCATTAATAATTGGAATTCTTTATGCTTTAATTGGCCTTGTTTTGCATCTGCAAGCCTCATTTAATACATATTTTTGAGGATAATCCCAACACAAATCAACATCCAATCATAATTCAGGTGTTTTCAGGTTGTATGGCCTAGATTTAGTGATCTAGGACTCATTCGCCACCTTGGGCGAATGAGCCCCACCAAGGTTTTTGGGTCTTGAAGCTGGTTTCATACCTTTCTAAGAATTTTTAAAAATGGTCCCATAAATTATGACTAATGGGACTCATTCACCACCTTAGGTGAATGAGTCCCTGTGACCCAAAATCAAAATTAATTCCAATTTTTGGTGGGATTTTATCCTCCTATATCTGATGTCAAGTTGTAGTGTTGTAATTTCATGAATTCTTGCATAATTATGTATAAATACAAGTTTCTTTCACTCATTTTACACTTGGCAAGTATAATGAGCATCCTTATAGAAAAATTGAGTTCACAATAGCATTCAAGTGTCTTCAAGAGAATATTATCAAGCATTTTAGAGCATTATTCAAGCATCAAGCATCATGTCAAAGATTTCATGCATCATGTTTGTTTTGGAGCTAACAATTGTGATGTAGGGTTTTATGGTTCAAGCTAGAATTTCATTAAATATTTATCCTATTCAAGCAAGATTCAAGATCTACATCCATTACAGCCATCTCATACATGTTTGCAACAATTCATTGCTAGGGTTTGGTGAGTTGCAACAAAATATTTTTTTCATTCATCATTCTACATTCCTATTTCATTTCATTTCAAGGTTTGATTACCAAAATGGGGTTTGACCAAGGCAAACCCCTTTCCACTAACGAAACAACATTTTCCCCTCTTTAGTGTATGATTTGTAGGTTTATATTGAGGACATATTGAAGAGCAAGATTGGGGAAAGTTGTCAAAGTTGTCACCTTGCATTGGAGATATTTGGAGAACTTCTACAGGCTGCAAATTAGGGTTTCAGATCCATAAATTAGTTGGGAAGCATAGAGTAGACCTTGAAGACTAGATTCAAACCTTGATGTTTTATAAATCCCTAACTAGACTAATTTTCCACTTCTAGTGAGTCCCAATTTAGGTCAAAATTCATATTTTTATAGATTTGAATACTCATTTGTCAAATTCTTGTTTCTGAATAGAAACCTAGATCTGGGACTGATTCGCCCAGCTTGGTGAATGAGTCCCACTCAGCATTAAATTTAGAATTTCCAACATTTCAAACCTCCTTCCATTCATATTAAGATTTCTAGGTCCACACATTCCATCCTATATCTTTCTATTTTGTTTCATTTTCATTTTTAGGTCATCTTGTGAAGCTTTACATTTAGGATTTAGCATTGCATCTTACATTACATTTTTCTTTCCAAGTCTTAACTTGGTGGTGAACCCCTCATTAGTTTACATTCAACCCCTAGGACAGCCCTATTGCAAAATCTCTTTCTCCTTTGCATTGAGATCTCTAGGGTTTGTTCTTGAATGAGAGAGAGTGAAGATTGTCATTCTAGGTCCTAAACCCTAGAAAGCAACAGTTTTCCACCTTTCATTTTTGTGAAACTACATTTAGAACATTATAATTCTAATTTGGAGTGCATCATCATCTTAGATCTTTCTTGCATCAACATTGTATTATTTGATTGGAATCTTAGGGCTTCTAATTTTGCATTAGCAAAAGTGCATATAGCTTGCATTTTTGCATCTCAAACCATTGAAATTCATATAAAATCTGCATTTTCACTTAGATTACAGATCATACAACATTAAAAGAATCAAATTCAATTGAAATTTTCTAAAATTTTTGAAAAAAATCATCATTGGGACTCATACGCCCCTCTGGGAAAATCAGTCCTAGTGCAGATTTTGCATTGCATTTTCCATAATTTAAAATCCTATTTTTTGTATTTTTGTTTGCTGTTAAAATATTTATGTTTCTATTTTCAATTGTGAACAGAATTAGATTCTTGTATCTTTCATTTTCAAAATTAGTTCATAGTTCAACTAGATTAGATTACATTTGACATTCATTAGAAAATGAAAACAAAAAACCAAAAACATCAAAAGAAACAAACAAAAAATTGTTAACCTTAGAGAAAGCATATCATTCAAATCCTTTAGTAGTGATGATTTCGACATGTTAGATGAAGCCCTTGATGACTTCATCTCACCTAGATCATCCACTAAAGCTTTGAAATAAGAGGATGCAAACATCGACAATCGTGATAATCATAATTGTTCTTCTCATGATACCTCTCTTATTAGTGACGAATGTATCTTCGTTATAGGAGATACAATCATTGAGAATCATGAAAGTATTCTTTGTCTTCCTCCTCCACCCCCTTGGAAAGATATTATGACACATGAAGCTGAGATCATGGTCACTACTTTACCTAGTCTCCATTCATCTTCCAACACCTCCCCTACTTGTGAGAATGCTTTAGTGAATAAGGATACAATCGTGAACGATCATGAAAAACACATTTTTTACGGAGGATATGTTGATATTAAGAGATCCAATAAGTGTGAGCTAGGAAAATCCTACCTCTCCTACTTGGGAATACATTATAGGACATGGGGATATAGTTGTAGATAATCATGACAATCAAACCTTTCCTTCTCCTAATATCTCTTTTAGACATGAAGAAGATAGTCTAGTGTCAGAATATATCCTTATTGAGACTCATGAGAACCTTGTTCCTCCCTTTCCTGATGCCCCTACCATTTGGGAAGACCTATTTGAACAAAAAAGTTCAATCATTGGTAACCATGAAACTCATAGTTTCTCTTCTCTTGATGCCTCCCATATTTGTGATGAAGCTACTTTACAAAATCTAACCATGAAATATGATGATGCTATTGTTTGTCACTTTCCTAAAAGCTCTCCTACTAGGGTAGATATTATGGCACAAGAGAATGAGACCTTAGAGAAAAAAAATGAAATTATGGACAACAATCAAATTTCTCCCTCTCCTAATATCTCTCCTATTGGTGAATAATATATTATGGTGTTACAAGATCCAATTGATGTGAATCATGAGAATCTTAGGGAAACCATTATTGAGAAAGAAAATGGCATCATTTGGTACACAAGAAAATATAACCATTGATAACCCCCTTACTTCTGATGAAGTTATTTTAGAAGAACCCACCTTTGAATGTCATGAACATCTACTTTTTTCTCCTGAAAACTCTCTTACTAGGGAAGGTATCATGGTGCAAGAAAATGACAACATTGACACACTTCTTTCAAACAATAGGAATACGACTTCCTTAGATGCAGATGATGAAGTGAAATTAGACTCCTCTTCACTAAGAGATCATGAAACTAAGGATAATTCTTTTGACATTATGCACAATAGACATCCCTTGACACCAACCACACATGTAGAACTTGTACAAGAGATAGACAAACAAAACAAAATTGAAGAAGCCACAAAGTTATTAGAAGATGCTTGGGAAACCTTTGATTTCATATCTATATTCATGGGAGAATACAAGATCATAGAAAAAGAGTCTAAAAAGGGAAAAGAGAATGGTAATGGAAATACAATGGAAATACAAAATTCAAAAACATCCACTTCAACCACTTTCAAAGAGGAGGAGAAAATACATGACAAAATCTAATGAAGTTGAAGTTGAACAATGACTGAACTTGAAATAAGTGAAAAAGATCTATGGAAGAGGTTATGAATCTAAAAAAAAAGATTTTGGTAACCTTAATTCTATAAGCTCCTTCTAGGGTTTTCCACCTAAAAGGAGATATGATTAGGGCCCAAAATGCAATGTTTACACTCAAAGAGAGATGTGAAATAGATGCAATATGCCTAAATGAAGTGAACTAAACTTGAAAAGAACTAAAAAACACTAGTGATTATGTATGAAAAACTAAGAAACAAGAAGTGCTTGAAAACATAGTGTTGTTTGCAAAAGACTTAAAAAGATGAACAAAAATGCAAATAGAACTAAATAGAAAACTATAACTCATAATGTGTGTAGGGTCTAAAAGCCTAATGAAGACTAGAAAATACTCTAAAAAATAAGGAAATGTTCACTTTTTGGCTAACTCGAACTCATTCGCCACCCTAGGTGAATTAGTCCTAAGTCGGGATTTCTATCCAGAATCTAGTTTCTGCCAAATGGGTACTGGAATTTGCATTCAACTTTGACAGGCACCTCCAATGGGACTCATTCACCATCCATGGTGAATCCCCAATTTTATGTAAATTCAAGCTCGCACTGCACTTGCCACCCCATCAATTTGTCAAGGAAATGCACTCCAAATCTCGTAAAATACCCTCGCAAAATAGCTCAAAATTATCTATACATTAATGACACGAACGTCTGGCAACTGGCGGCGGCTGGCGATTATGCCGATGAAAACAGCGCTACGGGCGGCGTGATTTGACGGCCAGCCGCATCTCCCCTCAACCCAGATTCTTTCCCTGACCACATGGTGAACCACGACCAAACCCTCCAGTAATGTAAGATATTGAATAAAAAGTGAGATTGAAGACCTAAAAAAACCCCATTTTTCTACCCTAAAGCTTCAACTTTATTGTAGAAATGCTAATGAAACTTCTTGTGGAAGACTCTTGATACCTGACTTTTTAATTTTCTTTGTAAAAAAATGACTAGGAGATGTGAAAACATGACCTAAAATGTGTATTTATAGGCATCAATACCTAATTTCCCATTATCTAGACCTAAGAGGCTGACATGGACATTGAAAAATTAAATTAAATTGGTGAAATTCTCACTCAAAATTGAATTTTTCCCCAAAAGGGACTCATTTGCCACCCTTGGCGATTGGGTCCCACCAGAAGGGACTCATTCTCCCAAGGTGGTGAATGGGTCCCACTAGTGGTTTTTGGAGGTGGGTTTTTGGGATATGAATAAATTAAGTGTTGTTTGTCAGGATTTATATGATTTTTGAGTGAAACAGGCCTCTAGATCAAAAATAATGAACATTAGGGGCCTATAAATGCAATTTTTAAGAGGTGATTGGTGAAAGGATGTCTAAAATAGGACTAAGTTAGGCCATAGATTGTACTTTATGCAAAGGAGTACAATTTTTGTGTCAACAAAATCTATGAAACAACTTGGGAAAGGATGTGGTGCTATAGAACAAGGTAGCCATGTCCCTATAGAGCCTAAAACGTGAGAAATGACTAATGGCCTTGGTTATTGTCCCTCGAAAGAAAATGCTTCATTCAATGTCAATACTGTTACGAAAGATTCTTCTAAGACAAATCTAACCTTAGTACATCCTAAACTAATAGATATCTCACTAAATATGTATCAAGTTGAAACTTTGTTTACTCATCATAATAAATAACCTTAGTTTTTGCTCCTTGCCATGTAATAGTTGTAGGATCGTAGTATGCTCACTATTGCATGTTTTACAATTATTGCAAATAATTTCCCTTTTGCAAGGAGCAACATATCATCATCCATTCTGGGCTCACCCTTATCCTGCACTAAGTGGGGGCAAGGGGTTAGGAAGCCTTGTCCTCATATGGCACTTGTCATTTTCTCTTTTGACTAGTTGAATTCCTTTCATGTACATATAAGAGCAAGCTTGGAATGTGGACATGCCTTAAATTGACTCACATGTGGCATACTTATCCATGATGTAGTTTTATTTGGAAACATATGACTTGGCATAGGGATTTCTAAATAAGCTCTCATGTGTTTGTTATTGTTAGCATTTATTATTTGCTACTTTAAATTAATTTCTCACAACATGGTGTTTAGAAATTCCTTTAAATTTGGGGCATACATTGGCATGATTCTTTAACATTTTTTTCCTTTTTCATAGTTCATGGTGTAGTCTTCATATTTCATATAATGTGTCTTTTTCTTTGTGGATGACATTGGGTGTGATGCCCTTCAAAAGCATGATCTCTCTTAGCATATTACATTACTCTTACTAGCTTGATGTGAAACACTGCATCCCCTAAGTTGTGAATATTTTATTCTTTAATTGGTCCTCTCTTGGAGACATTAGGCACAATGTTCCCTAAGTTAAAGACCTCGCATGAACTAAGCAAGACTCCCTTGAGCATTCATTATTTTTTTCATTTACATTTTCAGTTATATGGCCACCTTGCATAATACACCTTGCATGCCTAAGAACCATCTTGTTTGTTCATGAGCTCCTAGCATATGAGTTTTTGCTTGCCTCATGAAGCTCTGGTGCAGGAGCACCTGTTTGATTTCTTGCCTCCATGAAGCCATTTGTAAATAGTTTCTCTATTTTGTGTATTGGGTCTTATAATAAGGTTTATAAAACTATTTTAGAGGTTTTTGAGTCTTAGGAAGTCATATTTTAAGTCATTTTCCAAAGAATGTTTAAAGTTTTTCTATATTGTAAAAATTGTAAAAGTTGCTTAAGAAAGTTGTCAAGCAACTTGTCAAAAAGTGTCATTAAGGTGTTTTGTCAACAAACTAATCAAAAGGTAGTTTAAAATGGTTAGTTTTGATTGGAAATGTATAAATACACCCTAAAAAACTTGAATTGGGGGGTTGGAGACATTATTTTTGAAGTTTGATGAATGCAACTTCAAATTTTGTGTGCATTTTCTGTTTTTACATTATTTCTAGGATGAAGTTGTGCTTTGTACGGCATGGTATGGACACAAATAATGGAGTATCATATATGGATGGAAATATATATGTTTCTTGTTTCCAATTACTTTTGTCTCATTGAATTTTATTGAGTTTTGTGGGAGATATGACTATTTTGGTGAGGCTTCCATATTCTAACAATATTGTGCAGAATTTATAGTCTAAAAAATGTGATGGTAAAGATTGTAAAGTCTATATTTTGAATTTGAAACCAATTTTATTTTGTTTCCATGTGAATAAAATTTCATTTTCTTCAATTCTCATCAAATTTCATTAAAATTTTAATAAGTTGTGACCATTTTTGTTAGGGCAGGTCTAAACCCTACCTAGGGTTTGCAATTTTGAGAAAAATGCAATAAATTTATTTTCCACCGTTGGATCTTCATAAAAATTGTAATAAAAGTCTATAAATATGTTTTATTCAATCTCACTGGAGCAATTTGCTTAATTTTTTTTTTGTGGAAGTTATTAATGACTATTCATTGCATTAAATTGTGGGCTGCCATGGTTATGTTTCCAATGTGATATAGAATTACTAATAGCATGTGTTATACAAAGATTGCTTTGAATTATTGTTGAAGATTTGTGAGATATGTTGTTGAATCCTCCTAGCTCTACATCAAGCTCAAAGACCATTTTTTGTGTGGCAACTTATTAAATTTATCAAGAGGTTGTAGAGAAGGTGGATTCACTACTCATGAGTCTCTTTATTATCAAGAGATTCCCAAAGGGTGAACTGCTCTAAACTACCCCAAGGAACAAATGAGAGAGTCCTAGAATTAGAAAGAGCAGGCCACAAAGGGTTTTTGGACAAACAGATAGGCTCTCGTCCAAAGGACAACAATGTAGAATAAGGATCATAGTGCGGCATGCTAGTGTCTTAGAGGCATGTTGGCGTCTTGTATGGACTAGAAAGCAAGTTTTTCATAGAGAATAGCTTAGCGACTACTAGCAACATAATTACTAAGAACTTCAAAAGTACTAGAAAAAAATAGAATGTGATAAAGATGAAATGAAGTGAAATAGAAATGATAAAGAGAATAAGAGATAGAAAGGAAATTATTATAGCCACGCAAGTGATGAAGCCTCTAGCACGTGAACGTCTTCAATACCTCCATGTGTAAGATATGGAAAAAGTGTTGGGGTTGTATAGGGGTTTGCCTTAGTCAAACCATCATTTTAGTGTTCCCATCTCCATAGACAACTAGATAGATAGAGAGAAATGAACCAAAATGGATAAAGCATGTGGTGAAATCAAAACTTGCTTCAAGAGTAGAACTTGCACCACCAAGTGTGTCACCAAAAATTGTATAGTTGACATTTTTGTGCTCACTTGAGTCTTTCTTATGGAATTTGGCTTGATTTTTCCTAAATTTAATGTTGTAATGTGGCCAACACATTTACATTAGGTCTAGGACCCTTGAGAATCATTAAGACTTCTAGAATGTCCTGAAAAACCATTGTGAAATGTTGTAACCCACTTTCACACTTTTCTAGGATCCTTTCATTATAATTCACTTAAATAACCCCTTTTTATCACTTACCAAGTCTTATTTCAAATTGTTGTAAAGAGTTGTAACAAACTCTCATGCTTTTCTAGACTTATCATCACTAATTCAACCCTCTCTCATGTTTAAATGACCCCTTAATGCACTTTTTGACCATACTTAAGTGTATTTTTGAGGATATTCTTGTTAAACAACATTTAATGCACTTTAATTTTTAAAACCCAGTGAAATTTCCTTGGTAGGACCAAGTTGCCACCTAGGATGACTTAGTCCCACTAGGTACAAAAATCAAAATAATTTTAATTTCTTGGTGGGATTTTATTCTCTTACCCTTAAGGTCAGCCTGTGATGTGTTATTTTTAGGAAATTTAGGAAAATCAAGTATAAATAAGGTTTTTTCCTTTCATTTTCACCCTAATTCATCCACTCAAGCAATTCATCCATTCACTTAATAATTTTCAAGCATTCAAGCACTCTAAGCATAATCAAGTCATCCATTGGAGCATTTCATTGCATATCTTCAAATTTCAACATCAAGGGTTTGGTAAGTTTATGACATTGCATGTTTATTTATCATTCTCTTCATATTTCATTTCATTATCTAGGGTTTGATTACCAAAGTGGGGTTTGATCAAGGAAAACCCTTATACTCTAACCCTTAACCCTTTTTCCCCTCTTTGCATGTGTGATTGCATACCTTGTATGCATATTTTTCAAAGAGTTTGGTGTCAAAAAGTGGTCAAAAATCCATCAAAGTCAACATAACACTAATTGAAGCTTGGAGACCTCTTCTAGCCTATTTTCTGTAGATTCAGATTCAGACGCTTATCAGAAAAGGAAGTGCAGACTTGAAGCTACATAATCTTGTTCTGAAATTCTAGAAATTCCCAGGTGGTCTAAGTCACCATCTGTGTTGAATTAGTCCCACTGTTAGGATTGAAAATTGATTTTTACATTTCTGGACACCCATTTGGTAGATTCCCATTCTAACAGATTTTCTCTGAAACTAGACTAAGTCACCCAACTTGGCGTAATGTCCCAGTCAACATTTTTCAGTCAACTCTGTAGGATTCCAAAGCCTCTCTGCATAATATTCTAGATTCCATGTGCACCTCTTCAATTCTATGTAATTCTTTCATCGTTCACTTGCATTCTTAGGTGTTTTTGCATACATCACTATGTTTTCCAGCACTTTGCATTTCGTAAGATTAGCATCAATAATTCATTCATTTTTCACTTTAGTACATTATGACATCATATTTAGATACATTGCATCCCTTTTACATTAATCTTGAGTGTAGACATTTTCATTTTGGGCCCATTTCTCTCCTTTTAGGTGAAAAACCTAGAAGAGTTAGAGAACCCTTGGGTAAGGTCAAAATCATTGTCCACATTTTGGTGAACCCAACTTTTGAACATATTTGCTTCTAATTTTAGGTGCATTCTAGGTTTACCTTGCATTAGCATTGCTTTAGGTGTTGCATTTTTTAAATTGCATCCTAGGGTTTTAAAAATTGCATTAGTGAAAAGCTCATATAGCTTGCATTTTTGCATTTTATTTTATTGAAAACAACAAAAATTCTACATTTTCATACCATAGCTGCATTTGTGCATCTAAAAAACCTCAAATTGCATTCAAAATTTCTGAAAGACCACAAAAAAATCATCACTGGGACTAATTCACCACACTAGGCGACTTAGTCCTTCAACACATTGTGCATTGTAATTTATGGCATTTTCTATAAACATTTTCTATTATTGTCTTTCGTCATACTTTTATGATTTGTTGTTTCTTGCATATAGTTTTCTTTCATCATGGCTTTTTTCTTTAATAAGTTTTGGATGTCATTAAAATCTTTAGTGGACATGTCAAATTGTGCCTTTGGAACTGATCCTAATGACCTTGAGCTTCATCATGCTCCTTCAACTCCTCATGAATGTCCTCCTCATGTTATTGACTTCATTGGAGAAGATGATGATAGCATGAATAAGTTCTTAAACAAATTTCTTGACAACCTTGAATCCAATGCATCCTTTTATCCATCCATGAAACAACAAGACCTTCTTACAGTCTCACCTCCTGATACATTTGGATACCTACACCCTGAAACAAATGAAGGACCTAAGTTCCCTCCAACAAGTGGACCTAGTTCCTCTAACCAAGCAACTCCTCAACCATTCTATGATAAAAAAGAAAAGGTTTTACATTCTTAATAAAACAAGGATGTGACACAACAATCGAACATAACATTCATCAACTTTTAGAACAATGACCAAAAGATGAAATCACAATAGGGTTAGGATATCAAGATCCTCCTCATGATAGCAAGTCTCTTGTAGAATATTGGAGACTTCATGATGATGGCATGGTGATATTCGATCCCCCTCCCAAACTAAATGTCCTTCTTCCTCCTGAACAACCCATGACTCATAACAATGACAAGTATGAAGGAATCATCCTTGGTCCTCCTTTACCACATTCAATCCCACTTATACCTTTTCAACTTCCTTTTCCTAAATTTGATAATGAAAAAGCATTGCAACTACTTCTTCGTCATGGTATCCTTACTCTCCCACCCCGTTCTAGACTCAAATTTGTAAAAGACACCACAAATTATTGTGCCTATCCCCAAAATTTTGGACATCATACTAATAATTGTAAAGCTTTACAATGAATATTGGATCAGTATAAGGTCCTTGACCCTGTTGAGTTTATTGAATAACAAGTACACTTTTCCCACACCTTATCATGCAATAGTTTTCCATTCTCACTATTGCATGACCTTTCCTATCACTTACCTCAACTCATTCTTGTCTCACACTCAGTGGGAGCAAGAAGTCAATAGCCTTATCCTAGTAATGCATTTGTCCTTGTTCCCTAGCTATGTTTTTCACCTTCCACTTATCCTGACTAAGAATGAAAGGTGGAGGACTCATTTGATGGTCAAATTTCCTTTGCATCACTAGTATTTTTATTTTTTCTTTTCCTTTGTATATGTGTGTATTGTGTTCCCCTGCGACGTGACGTTTGATGTTCTCTCTCTTTGTAACATTTCTCTATTTGTACATTCATTCTTCTAAATGTCATACATCACTTTTGTCTTTTACTTTTGTTTTATTTTTTCCTTTCGAGGATGACACAAAGAATACATATTCCCTATGTCTCTTCCATTTTGACCCAAAAGGCCCCTTTTTCTTTCTCTTTTCCTTTTTTTTTTTTTATGACGCAGCACAAAGACACCCTATGTCTCTTCCATGTTGACACAAAAGGTCCTTTCCTTTTCACTTTTGCTTGTGTTTTTCCTTTTAGAGATGACACAAAGCATAGAGATGACCTATGTCTCTTCCATGTTGACCCAAATGGTCCTTTTACTTTATTTTTCATTTCACTTGTGTTTCCCTTTTTGGGATGATACAAAGTGTAGAGACACCCTATGTCTCCTCTATGTTGACCCAAAAGGTTCATTTCTTTTCCACTTTTGCTTGTGCTTTTCCTTTTTGGGATGACTCAAAGCGTAGAGATGCCCTATGTCCCTTCCATGTTGACCCAAATGGTCCTTTTACTTTATTTTTCATTTTTCTTATGTTTTCCTTTTGGGGATGATGCAAAGCATTGAGACTGCAATGTCTCTTCCATGTTGACCCAAAACGGATTTTTTTTTTCTTTTTTTTTTTTCTCTCTCTTTGTGCCATTCTTCCAATTCTATGTGTATTTGGGGAATGATTACAGTTCCAAACTCTTTCATAGAAACATTGTAGCCATGAACATATTGACCCCAAATCCATAGATCCCTTATGCGTTTGGTGTGTTCCTTTTGGGGGAAACCCCTCATTCTTTTGTTCCTTTTCCTTCATGTGACACAACCTTACTCGAAAATGTATGACTTGGCATAAGGGATTTCCAAGTTGGCTCTCATGTCTTCTTTCTTCTTGTTGCATTTTTCATTCACTACTATAAAGTAATTGCTCATAGAATGGTGTGTAGCAATTCCTTTAAAGTGGGAGCATACATTGGCATTATTCATTTGCATTTTTTTCTTTTTCCTGGTTCTTAGTGCAGCCTTGTTACTTTATACGATGTGTTTGTCACCTTGTGGATGACATTGGGTATGAAGTACTTCATGAGCATGATCTATCTTATCATATTACATTCCTCTTGGTCGCTTGATGCGACCCACTATATCCCCTAAGTTGTGAATATTCTATTCTTTGATAGGTCCTCTCTTGGAGACATTAGACACAATGTTCCCTAGGTTATAGACCTCGCATAAACTAAGCAAGACTCATTTGAACATTTCTTTTGTTGCATGTTTTATTTTTCATTTACATGGCCACCTTGCATAACATAGCTTGCATGCCTATGGTTCCATTGCAATTGTTCATGAGTTCTAAGCATATGAAGCTTTGCTTGTCTCATGAAGCACGAAATGACATTGTCTTTTTTGGCACCTTATTAAAGTTATCAAGAGGTATAACTTTGATATGGTTGAGCGGGAAAGCCCATTTCGAGGCATGAATTTTCCCCATAGCCACCTACATGTGTGAGTGCATACCAACTATGAGTGTATGTTTCTCACCTTTTGGGTCTTCTCACCCTGCGGACAACCAAAAGTTATGTGGCCCCAGAGTGAGTATAATTGGGCCTTCTCGCCTGATGGATAGCCATGAGATCCATTGCCCCAGAGTAAGTACACATTTCTTGTTTCAAACAAATAGCCTAGATCTGATCCACAACGGGCTGGAGAAACAATTGAAGCTTTCTTTCACACTTTTTCATCACTTTCATGTGTGTTCCTTTGTATTTATGTTTGGTTTGCTAAGAGATCTTGATCCTGGGGGCTTGATCATACCTCTTGATTATTGTTGTCTCATCTTACCAACATGAGTGCATTTGGATCCCTCTTGGTGTGCATGTTGGGCTACTTTAGTGTGAGTTTGAAGCAACTTCATCCTCTCACTATAGTGGGGGCTTAATGTGTCGCCAAAAAATGTATAGTTGACATTTTTGTGCTCACTTGAGTGTTTCTTATGGACTTTGGCTTGATTTTTCCTAGATTTAATTTTTTAATGTGACCAACACATTCACATTAGGTCTTGGACTCTTGAGAATCATTAAGACTTCTAGGTTGTCTTGAAAAAGAGTTATGAAGTGTTGTAACCCACTTTCACAGTTTTCTAGGATCCTTTCATCATAATTCAGTTAAATAACCCATTTTTATCACTTAGCAAGTCTTATTTCAAAGTTTTGTAAAGAGTTGTAACAAAATCTCATGCTTTTCTAGACTTTTAATCACTAATTAAACCCTTTCTCATGTTTAAATGACCCCTTAATGCACTTTCCAACCATACTTAAGTGTATTTTTGAGGATATTCCCATTAAGAAACATTTAATGCACTTTAATTTATGAAACCCAGTGAAATTTCCCTGGTGGGACCAAGTCACCACCTTGGGCGACTTAGTCCCACTGGGCACAAAAATAAAAATAATTTTAATTTCTTGGAAAAAAATTATTCTCTTACCCTTGAGGTTAGCCTGTGATGTGTTATTTTCAGGAAATTTAGGAAAATAAAGTATAAATAAGGGTTTTTCCTCCCATTTTCACCCTAATTCATCCACCAAGCAATTTATCCATTCACTTAACAATTTGCATCAAGCCACTCATAATCAAGTCATCCATTGAGCATTTCATTGCATATCTTCATTTCAAAATCAAGGGTTTGGTAATAGAACATGTTGTTTATTTATCATTCTCTATATTTATTTCATATTCTAGGGTTTTATTAAAAGTGGGGTTTGACAAGGAAAACCCCTATACTCCAACCCTTAACCCTTTTTTCCCTCTTTGCAGTGTCTTAGCACCCTAGCGCAGATTTGTCAAGAGTTTGTCAAAAAGGTCAAATCCATCAAAGTCAAGATAACCCTAATTTGAAGCTTGGAGACCTCTTTCAGCTCTTTTTCTGTAGAGTCGGATTTGGACACCTATCAAAAAAGAAAGTGTAGACCGGAAGCTACAAAATCCTATTCTGAAATTTCAAAAATTCCTAGGTGGAGTAAGTTTCCATTTGTGGTGAATTAGTCCCATTGCTAGGCTTGAAAATTGATTTTTACATTTCTAGACACCCATTTGGTAAATTCTCATTGCGCCAAATTTTCTCTGAAACTGGACTAAGTCACCCAACTTCGTGTAAGTGTCCCAATCAACATTTCTAGTCAACTATGTAGGATTCTAGGGCCTCTTTGCATCAAATTCTAGATTCCAGGTGCACCTCTTCAGTTTACTTTAATTCTTTCATCATTCACTTGCATTCTTAGGTGTTTTTGCATACATCACTGTGTTTTCTAGTACTTTGCATTTCTTAGGATTAGCATCAATAAATCATTCCTTTTTCACTTTATTACATTAGGACATCATATTTAGATACATTGCATCCCTTTTACATTAATCTTGAGTGTAGAAATTTGCATTTTGGGACCATTTCTCTCCTTTTAGGTGAAAAACCTAGAAGATTTAGAGAACCCTTGGGTAACCAAAATAATATTCCACACCAAGTATGAGTGATAAAAGCAATCACTGCTCAAGGAGGAGAACCCATATCATGAAGTAAGGATGCAATTAATAGCGGATATGGAATCCTAGGATGCTCGCAAGCACAAGACATGGGAGATGTAGTTGCAAGGCTTAAGGAAGCCAAAGAGGGAGACAAGGATAGCTACTAGAGCCAAGAGTGTTGCAAAAGGTGTCGTAAGGATGTGAGAGTTCAAGGTTGAACCCAAGGATCCAAATCTGGAGAGAATTTAGAGTGAAGCTAGAAGGCTAAATATGTTGAAAGGATGACTTTTAAAGAGGGAAAAGAAGCTTTTTGAGTGGTTACAATGTGTCCCCAGCTGTTACCATCAAAAAATTTAGTTTAAAAGTGGAAAACATGCTTGGAAACAACTATTTGAGAATTGAAACATCATAAGATTCTAGTGCAATGTACAAAATTTTGCATGGTGTGTTAATGTCCAAACACATCACACTACAAAACAACATGAATGGGAAAAGTACAAGGTTTAACGCACAATTGTTACATGAAGGGTAGTTGATGAAAAGGGGTGTTGAGCATCCTAAGAGGGAAATTTTTTTGATGTAGGGGCTAAAATGAGCCTTCACAAGTGCTAAGAGAGTGGACACTAAAGTGAATACAAGAATGTATGTGAAATTGCAAGGGGTGCAATTTTATGACATTACATTTTTCCCCCACTTTAGCAGGCATATGATTCTACACTAATATTCACGCTAAAGGAAATATACTAAACATAAATAACATCATTATGCCAAAAGGATACTGTAGAGGAAGTAGATAACTCTTCAAACCATAGAAGCATGCCCCCAGGATGAAGACCTACAAAATAAATACATTAGAAAAGAAAAACCCGCAATAGATAGCAATGTTATCTCACAAAAAACTAAAGGATTTGAGTCAAAAAAGTGAAAGAGACCTTAATGTAAAAGGTTGTTTCAGTACTATGCGTCATCCCCAAATTAAGAAATAACACACTCAGAAGAATTATAAAACAAAGAGAAGAACAGTGTATACTCAGGACAAAGAAGATGCAGATCTTCGATTTGATATATACAAAAGAGAAGAGAAGAGAAAATAATTTAAGAGGGAGAAGTTAGAAAGGAATGAAAATTCCAAGAGAGATGGCTCCATAGGTACTCTCTCCTGAGGAGGTTTGAACAAAGTACACCAAAGGATCAAGGACCAATGATGGAAAAATATCATAGGATGAAAGCGTCTCACAGGCCCACAGACTTGCATGAAGGCAACCACCAAGATCTCTCACATGAAGGAAGCCCCAAGAAAGAAGTGCCTTACAAGCCCACAGACCTACAAGGAGGAAACCCCCAAGATCTCTCACATGGAGGAAACCCAAAGATATAAGTGTCTTATAGGCCTACAAACCTGCAAGGGAGCAACCCCCAAAATCTCTCACATGGAGGAAACCCAATAAAAAAAGTTCCTTACAGGCTTGCAGACCTATAAGGAGGCATCCCCAAGATCTCTCACATTAGGGAAATTCAATAAAGAAAGTCCCTTACAGGCCTACAAACTTGTAAAGAGGTGTCCCCCATAATCTCTCACATGAGGGAAACCCAATAAATAAAAAACCTTATAGGCCCACGAACCTGTAAGGAGGCATCCCCCAAGATCTCTCACATGAGGGAAACCTAGCGAAAGGGGACTCCGTAGATTTGGATGAGAAAGCGGCTTCACAAGTACACCTGCAAAGCAACATGATAATCCATAGACTAAAAATGTTAGGCAAGCTTAATGCAAAGGGGCTCTATAGGTTCTTAGTCCTACAGAGTAAGACTAATCAGAGAAGCCTATGGCTACTACAAGTTGTGTTACAAGACAGCCACAAAAAAGAAAGGCCTAGTTAGGCTGCCCCCAAACTAGATGCAAAGAATTCATTCAAGAAAAAGTCTTTCAAAGATGTCCCTTGGGAACCCTTAAAAATAAAAGGGGTTCCACTCAAGGGATACTTCATTTGAAAGATAGAAAAGAAAGGGAGTCCTTAAGAAGGACACACATCTCCCGAATGAGTTATCACTGCCCCCAACATACAGGGGAGGAGAACCATACAAGATACTTAGAACATACAGGATAGAGGTAGACCTCAATATCACTTGTCATTTGAAGAATAAGTAGGTGCATAAAAAAAAATGAGGGATGGCACCTGAATCACAAAGTTGTTTTATTTTATCTTTCAAGGCCTTACATTCACTAGTGGAATGGTCAAGTACTCGATGGTATGCACTAAAAGAATGTTTTTCTTTATCATGTTCATGAGATTTCTTCCATTTAGGAGGAGGAAGAGTAGTTAAGTTGGATTTTAGAAGCCGCAAAAAAATACTCTTGCTCAGACAAAGGATGAGGAGCAGAAAGCATCCCTTCTCTTGTGGAGAAAAGTTTGATTGCTCACAAGAAGAAGATACGAAGATAGAATATAAAGGAGGATGGACCAATCCTCGAGAACAAGGTTGAGTGAACATCATGTCAATATTCAATCATGGTTTCTGTTTAAATTGTTCATTCGAGCAACCATGCCCCAAATTATGCTTATGAGGTGTGAATTCTATAGGGACCTAAATGCCTTATTTTTTATGCCCACAACCTTTACTCCCATATCCATATTTAGAGGCAAGCTTAAAGCCAGGGCCATAATGCACTTGTGAATCTTGAGAAGGAGGAGGATCTTCATAGAGAGAATTATTCCAGCAATAGGGATCATGCTCCTCTATGGGATCACCATCATCCTTATTAACAGGACTATCAACATTATCCTCTTTAGTAGAAGCATAATCATCTTCCTTAGGAGGATCAACACTAAGAACATTACAATTTATGATCACACTATCCCGCAATACAAAAGAATAATCATCTTTGATAGCGGATGTGGATGATGTTATTAGAAGGCTTGAGTGGATTGGGTTGAATTTATATTCCCCAATGTAGGGTTCTATAAAGTCTAGAGAACCCAAATCATCACTAGGACATGCATTTTCTTGAGAAGAGGTAGAAGGAGAATACTTAAGATTTCTTGCTTCAGAAGGATCTTCTTCAGGGAAATCTATCTCAAGAATATCCTTTGTAGTAGGTACTACTGGAGTAAACATTAACACATTGGAAGAAACCGAAGGAATAAGAGTAGGCACAACCAAAACCTAACCAACAGCTACCATCTCACATAAGTGCATGGCCTCAGGGCCAACCTTAACTATGAATACTTGATTATTGAAAATGAACTTAATAGATTTATGCAAGGTAGATGGGACTGCACCCATAGTGTGAATCCATGGTCTACCAAGAAGAAGGTTATATGGTATCTTTTTTGACATAACATATACAAGGGTGGGTATAGTAATGGGTCCCAACCTCAAAGGCAAGACTATCGTTCCTAGGGATTATCGATTGACATTATTGAACCCACAAATTTTAACAAAAGAAGCATTGAGAGAAGATGAATCAATATTAATCTTAGGCAATAGATCAATGCTACATACATTGAGTGTCGAACTGGCATCAACAAGAGTACATCTAATGTCGATATTATTAATTTTAACTATAATATCAGAGGATCTACTTGCTTCTGTACTTTCGAAGGCAAGAGTTCCTATGGATAGAATGTAATATTCAATGAATCCACACGAATATGGCTATCAACACATCAGCATTTCCCGACCTAGCAGAAGAAGGAAAGAGGATCTTCTACGAGGCTTCTTGAAGCATACCTTGATAAGCTAAAGCAGACTAAAGCAAGTCCCATAGTAAGATCTTGGCCGAAGTGACTTGAAGTTGCTCGACAAGATTGTCATGAGTGGGTGCTTTAGTTCTAGGTTTAGGAGCTTGAAGGAGGCTTGGTTGTTTATTCATTTTATTCCCATAATTATGGGCTACCACTCTATAAGAGGGAGCCATTGAGATATCAGGAGAATCACTATCAAATGGAACACCATTAATAGAAAAAATCCTTTTACGAGAACTAGCTAGAGTCACGTAAATGACTAGTCTCCTAGGCCTTTGAGGGGTAGCAGAGACATAGATTACATTTATAGAATCATCAAAACTAGTAGAATAGTTACTTGAAGAAACATTCTCAACATCGTCTCAAAGAGGATCATATGTGGAAGGAGATTCATCATTTGCTAATGCATCATCTCCAAAATAGAGTGCATTGGAATGAATAGAAGGTAGAGTAACATTAAGAAAGGTATCAATGATTTCATCTTCTTCAAACAAGATATCCTTCAATGCAAGAGGAATCTCGTGAGAAGGATCAAAAATACTAAGTGACATGGGAAAAGCCAAGTCACCATCACATGCATGGAATAAGGATAGGCTCTCGGCCAAATGACGACAACATGGAAAAAGGACAATAGTGCGATGCATCGGCATCTCAGAGGTGTGTTTGCATCTCATATGGACTAGAAAGAAAGTTTTTCACAAAGACTAGCTTAGCAACTCTAGCAATCTAATTACTGAGAACTTCAAAAGTATTGGAAAATAACAAAATGTGATAAAGCTAAAATGAAGTGAAATAGAAATGATAAAGAGAATAAGAGATAGAAATTAAATGCTTACAACCACACAAGTTATGAAGCCTCTAGCACGTGAATGTCTTCAATACCTACATGCATAAGATTTGGAGAAAGTGTTGGGGTTGCATAGGGGTTTTCCTCATTCAAACCCTTGTTTTGGTGTTCCCACCTCCATGAACAACCAAATAGATAGAGAGAAATGAACTAAAATGGATAAAGTTCATGGTGAAAGAAAAACCCACTTCAAGAGTAGAACCTACACCACCAAGTATGAGTGATAAAATCAATCCTCGCTCGAGGAGGAGAAACCATATCATGAAGTAAGGATGAAATTGATAGGGGATATGGAATCCCAAGATGCTTACAAGCACAAGACAAGGGAGATGTAGTTTCAAGGCTTAAGGAAGCCAAAGAGGGAGACAAGGATAGTTGCTAGAGCTAAGAGTGTTGCAAAGGTGCTATAAGGATGTGAGAGTTCAAGGTAGAACCCAAGGAGACAAAGTTGGAGAGAAGTTAGAGTGAACTAGAAGGCCAAATGAGTTGAAAGGGTGAATTTTAAAGAAGGAAGAGAAGCTTCCCATGTAGTTACAATGCGTCCCTAGCCATTACCATTGACAAAGTTAGCTGAAAAGTGGAAAAAATGCTTGGAAACAACTGTTTGAGAATTGAAACATTGCAAGATGCTAGCGTAGTGCACAGGTTAGTTGAAAAGTGGAAAAAATGCTTGGAAACAACTGTTTGAGAATTGAAACATTGCAAGATGCTAGTGTAGTGCACAAAAATCCATGTGGCATGCTAATGTCTAGACACATCATGCTACGAAACAACACAAACAGGAAAAGCACAAGGTTTAATGCACAACTAGCGCATAAAGGGTAGCTACTGAAAAGAGGTGTTGAGCATACTGAAAGGGGAAAATAGCTAATGCAGGGGCTAAAATGAGCCTACACAAGTGCTAAGGGAGTGGACACTAAAGTGGATACAAGAATGTATCTGGAATTGTAAGCAGTGCAATTTTATGACATTACAAAGGTATAACTTTAGTATGGTTTAAAAATCTATAATCAAGTCTTTGTATATCCATCCTCCTATCTCAATGCAACATATAAATGCACAAATGACCATAGACAAGGCCAACTAACAATTTTGCATAAACACTGAAATAATCTTGTGGATATAGACATTCCACATCCAAGTCATCCCACTGCAAGAAAGTGAGTAGTTAATCCACAAACTGCATAACTCATAGATCCAAATCCATTGAAACATGAAAATTCATCATCACACTAGTAACCAACAAACCAATATATCAGTGAAAACATAGAGAAATGACAAAGCAACAATGGCAACCCAACGAATATTTTGTAGAAAATGACAGGAATCTCTTTCCTTGTGGCAGACCTTTTCACAACAACCAGGGATTCTGACCCTAGGGTCCCACTGGAAAATCGTGAGGGAAACATTCAAATAGAAAAATGGAAAGAGGCATCAATTTTCATGACCAAACTACGCACCATTTCTTGCTCATAGGTTTTTCAACAAAAATGGCCAGCCGATCATAGACATTTGTGAAGGTGATACCTTGTTTAATAGAGAGTTTCATAACAAATGATTTGAGAAAAAAATTGGCTTTTTTGAATCATTCTTATCAGGAAGCAGAGGCTAAGTTAAAATCCTCCAGAAATGTTGACCCAAAAGTGTTGCATGTAAAAGGATAAGGGATTCAAGAACATGCAGTAGGAACACACGCAAAAAATCCACAGAAGCATGCAAATGAGCCTAGGTTACAAGAAAATGGGAAAGGGTTTACAAATCCTCTATCGAATAATAGGGGACAACAAAGAGACTCCTGTGCAGGAAATACTAAAGTTCAACAAGGTGCTCCCTTCAATCTAGAATCACAAAAAA
The DNA here is from genome assembly GCA_007258455.2 of Sequoia sempervirens. Lineage (NCBI taxonomy): Eukaryota > Viridiplantae > Streptophyta > Pinopsida > Cupressales > Cupressaceae > Sequoia > Sequoia sempervirens. Next base: position 185,484 of record VDFB02285136.1, on the reverse strand, counting down.
GGACTCAAATGTAAAGGGAGCCCAAAAATAATGTTCAAACACAGATCAACCAAAGGGCTTGTAAAGGAAAAAGATACAAGAATAGAAAGAAGGGGTCAAAGGAAAAAGAAGCAATCGAACAAGTGTGGAAGCACAAAGACTCAAAAAAAGAAGAAAATATGTCTCACAGTAAGATCGACCAACAAGAGACCAAGAGTCCTCATTCAAGAGCTTGTGATGCATTAAAAATCACATTCCTAGAACATATGTTGCAAGCTCAAATCCAAGACCTTAGGGATAAAGCCCTAATTTGTAAGTTATGGAACCTAACTTTTCCATTAGATGAATTAAAGGATCTGATTTATGATGATTGGGAAGGGGCTCAACAAGTTTTTTATTTGAATGAGGAAAAGGGCATATTTGTAGTCATTTTTAATAGTAGAACCCATAAAGATGCAGTGTTCAAAATTAAATCATGGGTTTTCCAAGAATCAAGGTTGTGCTGCAATCTTAGATGCCAAATTTTAAAGAAGAAGATTTCTCATTTAGATTTGTTCCTTTTTGGTTCCAAATGCTTGTTTTACTGCTTGAATATAGGGAACTAAATCTAATTGAAATAATAGCTAATCACGTAGGAATTTTTCTCATGCATGATTTGGAATTTTTTTAAAATCCTTCAAAACCTATTAGAACATGTGCTCTCATTGATATGAACAAGGAGTTTCTAGGGAAGATTCAACTAAATTCTAAGTTTGACATTTGGCACCAACAAATACATCTTGAGTCCCCTGAAACTACTTGTGCACAATGTCACATCACAATGTCACATCATAGGCCATTCTTCTAGTCAGTGCATGATAGGATTCACATCTTCAAATGTTGGTCATATGAATAGATCTAAAGGTGGTGTGTACAAATGTAGTCAAATTATTACATCTGTTTAAAAATGAGATGCATGCAATTAGAACACACAGTTTAATCAAGTGTTGTCGGATCAAGTGAATGCTATTTCGTTGATTCGAAGACCCATGGGTAAGAGAAAAATGGGAGAAGATGGTAAAGATATGGGTTTCATTATCAATTCTAGAGAAAATAAACAATTTACTTTTGAGTTAAAAATTCCAAAAAACATAGAGAGACTAATACAAACATTCTTTAGTTCTTCACTCAGTCTATATTCTCCTATGGTATCGATATGTTTAGATCACCAACTTTGGGAAATAGTAAGAAAGTTAATGTTCCAAGGAACAAGGGATCATTTAGCTATATGGTCACTTAATGAAAAGGAACAAGCTGGGAAAGTTGCTACTCAAGAGCTTTCTAGTTTTGATGGGGGGAATCAGTGGCTTTCTGGGAAACACACAAAAGGGCATCAATGATGATGAATTATAACTTTTAGTAGAGAAAGTATTATTATCAGTCAGTTCAAATTTTTTTGATGAAATTGCAATGGAAGAGGAATTTTGGGAAGGCAAGCTTCATCCAAATTTAAAAGGTTCAGGTTGTCTTGTTGATGCATTGCAACAAGAAAGGGGAATGAAAGGGAAAGAGGATATTGCTATAAAGGTTTCAAATGCTCAGTATTTGTTGGACATGGCAGGACAAGTAACTCATGAGGAAGCTCAAATGGCCAACCCAAAAGGAACTAAGATAGTTGAAAAGTAGAAAAATGGGAACTTGTCTAAAGAAATAGATTCTAAAAGAGAAAATTCTTTGTCTCAGTCTCTGTTTCAACCCTCAATAAAGAAATCCCGAGGGAAGAGAGGAAAAAAGTCTAATCTAACAAAATTAAAAGAAAAGATAGAGGCAGGAGTGCAGAAGGCAATCCTGATTCTATTCCAAACAATAGGTTGAGGAGAGCATGTTTCTCTCCTTAGGAAAAATGAATATTTCATCATGGAATGTCAGGGGCATCAATTCCTTGACAAGCACACTCACATCAAGCAACAAATAGATGCTTGCGGAGTGGATATTTTTCTTCTACAAGAAACAAAGACCTTAGTAGAAGTATTTGAATCTTGAATCCAAAAATGGGAAAGATGGGCCTCAATGCATTCTATAGCTAAAGGGGAATTTGGAGGCATAGTGACTTTATAGAACCCAAAGATTGTAAATGTGAAGCCTTACAAAAATGAGAACTCCTGGTAGCTTATAAAGGTGACAAAGTTTGAATTACATTTTTGGCTTCTAAATGTCTATGGTCCTACTTCAACAATAGATAAGAAGAATCTCTAGGATGAAATCACAAGGAAAAAAGGTTCATTAGGCAATGGGAAATTTGTGATAGTAGGGGATTTTAATGCAATAACCTCTTTTCAAGAAAAGAGTGGAGGAATAAGCCCACCATCAAGGGTAATGTTAGATTTCAACATGTTTATCTTGGCTAATGCATTAAAAGATATTGTACTGGTTAAGGGTAAATATACTTGGATCAATAAGATGAAAGGTTTTCTCTAGATAGCTAAAAGATTGGATAGGTTCTTGTTCTCTCCTAATTGGCTCACCTCATCACACAAACTAAATTATGAAATCTTTCCATATCCTGGGTTTGATCACTATGAAATTTTTCATAACATCTCAAATATCACCATTCTAAAAGAAAAATATTTTTTCAAGTTTAAAAGTATGTGGTTCAGACACCCACAGTTCATGGACCTTTTGAAGCAATGGTGGATAAATGCTCCATATGAACAAGGCACCATGATGTTCCAGCTTAGCAGAAAGTTGAAGCATGTGAAACAACAAATAAGAAATTGGAATAAACAAGTTTTTTAGAAAATTTTTTAGAAAAAATATTTAGTTTTTAAACAATTAACAATAGTCTGTGAGAATATAATCCAAAATGGATTAGATGCTACTCTTTATGATAAACAAAAGATATTACAAGAAGAATGGGAGGAGTTATGTGCATGAGAAGAGGTTTATTGGAGACAAAAGTATCATGAATTATGGTTAAAGGAGGGAGATCATAATACAAAGTATTTTCATGCTTCTACGCAGATTAAGAAGGAAACAAAATCAATTCAAGATTTTTCCATAGGAAATTGGCTCACAAGGTAAGAAGACATCAATAAGGAAGGAGTCAAGTTTTTTAGATCTTCTATTAGCTCCATAAAGTACAGATTTCAAAAGAATTGATGAAAATGAATTGTTAGAAATAATCCCTCAACTTATCAACAATGAGGATAATACTTTGCTTATGAAACCTTTCACTATGGAGGAGCTAAAACATGTATTTTCATTCCCATCGGACAATGTCACTAGTCCTAATGGATTCATGGCCTTGTTTTTTTTGTGCTATGAGCTCCTATGGGAATTGGAAGAATCTAGGAGAATAGGAAAAAAATTTAGGCAATTTAATGTAACTAATATTGCAATTTTTCCAAAGGTAAAAGAGCCAAAAAAATTTGCAGAGTATAGGCCTATTTCATTATGTAACATAGTCTAAGAGATATTCACTAAAGCAATCTATTTAAGATTGCAACCGCTCATACCAAAGATTATCTCCCAAGAGCAAGGAGGTTTTGTTTCTAGGAAGAGAGACTTATGAAAGGGGAAATTGTTGCACATGAAGTGCTTCACACAATAACTACATCAAGCTACCCTCATTTATTGTGAAACTAGACATGATGAAAGCCCATGACAAGGTAGATTGGAAGTTCCTTAATAAAGTATTGGAAAATTTTGGCTTTTGTTAACAATGGCGCAGGTGGATAATGTCTTTCTTATCTGGCACAAAGTTTTTAGCAATTATCAATGGCAGTCCTACAATAATTTTTAGTGCCACACAAGGTGTCAGGCAAGGAGATCCGCTATCACCTTTTTTATTCATCATTATGGCAGAGGCCCTAAGTAGATTCATTCATCTAAAGCATAGTCAAGGTCTATGGCAAGGAGTGAAGATAGAAAATTCTAAAATCTCATTCACACACTCTCTTTTTGCTGATGATACACTTCTTTTTGGTAAGTCTACATTATCTAAAGCTAAACAATATAAACAAGTCCTAGAAAAATATTCATTAGGATCTGGACAAAATATTAATGCAGCAAAATCCAAAATATATATATTAAATACTTCTGACGAAGTGAAGAAGAAAATAGTGAAGCTTTTTGTTTTTCAAGAAGGGGAATTTACATGTACTTATTTAGGGATTCCTTTCTTCAAGGGTTCAAATAAAGCTCAGTATTGGGACAAGGTAATTGACAAACTTAATTCAAGAATCCTAATATGGAAAGCCAAGTGGTTATCATTGTCAGGAATAATTCTTCTCATAAATTCAATTTGATCATCAATCCCAAATTATTTTTTGGCTGTCCTCAAATTTCCCTCATCTATAATATCTAAAATTAGGAAAATTATAAGATCCTTTCTTTGGAAATGAAATATCAATGAGCAGAAAAAAGTGCCTCTCATTTCCTTGGAAGGTTTGGAAAAAGGGAAGAAACAAGGGGGGGTAGGAATTCATAATATCTTGTGGAGAAATAAAGCCTTCGGGGCTAAACTAGCATGGAAGATGTATTCCAATCCAGATGCTAAATGGAGGATAATATTACAAGCTAGGTGCTTAGATAATGAAAATCCATCAAGAGTCCTAATAGTGGTTGATCCTCCAAAGGGATTTCCATTTGGAATTTTATTCTTAATAACAGGAACCTCATTACTAAGTTTTCTTCTTGGGAAGTTAATGATGGAAAAACTGTAAAGTTTGGTTAGATTCATGGAATGGGAAACCTCCATTATTAGAAATTTTGGATCTACAAGATATAAGAGCAATTCTATCTGTAGCTTGGGGTGAAAGATTGATAGATTATTTGCAATCTACAAATTCCTTAATAGGGAAAGTTTTGTGGAAAAAACCTACTCAATGCTTAGCAATCCAATATTTTTTACAATGTGATGAAGGAAAGAGTAGTCTACTAGTCAACAAAACTAGATAAAATAATATGGGTAGCTTCAAAGGTTGGGATATATTTAGTAAAAGAAGGGTATGTAGTTTTAAGTCAAATTAAGCATAATTCACAACCGCAACGAGCATTTTCTTGTTGAATTTCTCTTTGTGGTATATTTTCCTTGATGTCAAAACTGATTGGTGATTGGCATTATGATACTTGGTGCTTTTTGTATTCAGTTTGGCATATTCAGTATTTTGTGGACCATGCTTTGAATTGATGCATTTGGGTACATTTGATTATCATATCATTGTGGATAGTGATTTACTTTTAGTTTTGGTATTCATTACTGATCATGATGAATTTATGTGCAGAGGTCTTTGGTATCTCAGATAATCTTTTCAGATCTTTTCAGATTTGTGAATGGATTTTGTTTTTTAGTTGATTATGATTTTTTTCTTGTGATAAAGTACATGTTGGATTTCTTTAACATATTCCACAGGGCATTCATCAGCTTCAAAATTATGGCATTGTCACCTTCACATGTTCAGGTATATTGGTTCAATAGTTATTTTATTTCAGGTTGATCTTGGCATTGTTAGTATTCAGGTTCTTCAAAGTAACATTTTATGATTTAAAAGTGATCACTTGCATTTTACATGGAATGATCTTGGTTTCACTTTGGTGTTAAAATATACACAAGGGGATATACTTTATTTTCCCTTGATAGTTATTAGGCCTCTATTTTTTCTAATGGCAAGTATTTATTTTAAAGGCCATGATCGAGCTTACTATATCATAGACCATATTACATATAGTTTATTTACTTTTATTCGGTATGGAATTTTGTATTGTTTTAAATTCATGTAACACATGACTATTGACCTTAACACAAAACTTATTTGATTGTTGGCCTTATCATGTTTTATTTGCAATTGACAATGTTGTAGATACATCATCATTGTGGTTGATTTGGCAGCGACATCATCATTATGAGTTGACTTGGCAGTGTCTGTAGTGTTTGTTGGCGGACTTCAAAATTCATTATGATATTTTTTTGAACTTCAAATGATATGGAATATCATTGCATTCAGATTTGACATAATTATACACTTGAGTTTTGTATTCGATGGAGTGAAGGAATAGGGAAAAATGAGTTTTGTCACTATCTTTTTGTTGAAGGAAAAACCCTAGTTGCCTGGAGCCAACATGGAAGAGAGATTTGATGGATAGTTTGGAAGAGCTCAAAGTTGGGTATTTCATTTCTAGTTTCGATATTTGTTAATAGGTATTATTGAGCCTTTTTATGATTTGTTTCAAGTAAGAATGATTTGTTATTGGGCTCAAATGTGAATAGCTTCGGTTAGTTTATTTTTTATAAACTACTCATAATTAAAATGCATTATTTTTTAATTAGGATTTGAGAGTTGTTTTGAGATTAAAATGGCATTTGATGTTTGCAACCCTAACTACATTCATTGCTTTGAGAATCATTTTGAGAAAGTTGGTTGATTAACGAATAAAGTTTCATTTTTCAACAAAGATCCTTCGGTTATTCCTTTTTGGAATCCATTGTTAACTATATTGTATTGTATAAATGTATGGTTGAAAGCCATTTCTCAGAGGTGGAAATTTTTGGCTGAGAACAAGGGTTTTTGTTGCTATTAACGTGATATTTTTTAAAATAAAAAAGAGTGAAAGAGGGTTTGAAAGATTTGTATCTCTGATTTTATCACAAAAATTTCATGAAATTATTTTATACTATTTCATTCAGTACACATTTAGTGGGCATTGTTGAAAATGATGTATTATTATCTAAAACTCTAAAATAGAAGAGTTGATGCTCCTATGAAGTTGGTGCTTCAGAAATCAGTGTTGAGTTGTTGCTCCACCATTATGATAGAGTTGGTGCTCTAAAAATACATTGTAAAGAAGATTTGATTTAAGCCTATAAGGCATTTTGGAGTGGTTTTTCTTCCCTAAAAGGGTTTTCCACTCAGAAATATTTGTGTCTCTCTTTTGTGTGAATTGAGTTTATCTTGCCTATTTCTTTTCTTCAGTCATTTATGTTGAGTTTTAGGCAATGCTCTGATACTTTATCATTGTTCAAGGTTATCTAGATGTTCATGGTTCAGTTGTAAATGTGCAAAATCTAAAAGTTAATGGTTGTCATTTGAAAGTTTAGTTTAAGTTGTTTGATATTCATGTTGCATTTGATTGAATTATTATGTTGATCATTCAAAGCTCAGTTATTACATTGCATATTTAAAGTCACAACCAGTTCAAGTTGAAAAAGAGTTCAAATTTTCATTTTATGTCATAAAAGTTTTAAAATTATATCACTCTGATTCACCCCCCCTCTCAAAGTGAATCCACTTCCAACAAGTGGTATCAGAGCGTAGGGTCTTGTATTAGGTTTAACCACCTAGGATTGATTCTAGTATTGGAAGTCTGTTTGTTTAAAGAGTCTTTGGTGTTGTAGTATTGTGTCTGTTATGGAAAAAGGTAGAAGAAATAAGGGAATAAAGTCACAACAAAACACTTATAACCAAGATTTGTCTGAACCTAGTCTAAGAAGTAATGAAGAAATGATCATTAACAACAACTCAGAAATGATACAACATACTATGCATAGAATACCTCAGTTTGAAGGTACCAACTTTAATTTGTGGAAGCATCAGATGGAAACTTATTTGTCCTCCTTATGGTTTGATGTGTGGGCTACAGTAGAGAGAGGTTGCATTGTATCTGTAATATCTCCCTCCACCCTTGAGGAAAAGATAGTTCTTGAATCCAATGCTAAGGCTCTAGATGTTATTTTCAATAGTCTTCCAAATGACATTGTTGCTAAAGTTATGTAGTGCAGAGATGCAAAGGAAGTTTGGGACAAATTGATTGAAATATATCAAGATGGTGAGTTGCAAGAAGAGATATCTTTGAAAACTCAAGCAAGTTGTGATTCATCTATAAGTGGTGATTGTGAAATCATCATAGTTTCGAAGAAAATCTATTTGAGTCTAAATCTCTAGATATTATGATGAACATTCAAGTGGCCAAGAAACTAATGAAGTAGATCAATTTTTGGATGAAGTAAATTTTGAACAAGAAATAGATGAGCAAGAAAGTGAGCTTGATTTGGAAACTTCTATGTGCTTTTGACACAATTAAACAACTTAGAACAGAGAACCTGATTTTAAAGAGACAACTTCAACAAGAAAAGGATATCAAAGATAAGGTATGTTCAGATATTATAGAAGCAAAAATTCAAGTTGAAGAAGCTAGAAAGATTGAGCAAGTGTTCAAAGATCAACTTAAAGAAAAATAACAGTGCATAGAAAATCTTGAGTTGCAACTGGTTTTACTAAGGAACATTGGTAAAGAATCAAAGCAATTAAGTGATGAAAAAATCAGTGAGAGTGGCTCCATGTATTTGGATAAACTTATTGGAACACAGAAGGATCCAAGTGACAAAACTGGTCTAGGCCTAGAGGAAGGACAATGTTCTAAGACACTTAGTACAAAGAAAGATTTAAAATTTCACGCTGCTGATTCTAAAATTGCAGGAAACAAAAGAGGAAGGAATAGAATGCACAAGTTGTCAAGATTTAACTCTACTTGGAAAGGTAAGTTGATGAAGTATAATTATTCTTTTTCAGGTTATTGTTACTCATGTTTTGAGTATGGCCATAGAGCTTCTGAATGTTTTTCTAAAGTAAAGAAAAGTGATAAGCAAAGGAACCATGATAATATCACATGCTTCAAATGTAGTCAATCAGTTCATATTGCAATAAATTGTGATAAGGGTGACACAAGATATTATAAGTCTTTGGTCGTATGTTATAGATGTAATGGTTTTGGGAATAAAGCATTTTTTTGCAGGAGTCAATGGGTGAAAGAATCTAGAAGCAACAAAGAGTTTGTAAGTGTCTGGAGAAAGAAGAAAAAGAAAGACAATAGGCTTGTGCTTGATGCACAAGAGACACTATTGAATACATAATTAGACCAAGAGGTCAAAGGGGAACAATAAAAGTATCATCTTACAAACCCCTTGAAAAGACAATACCTTTGAGATTCAAGGTATAAAGTATCTGCAAAATATCACAGGGCAATGGCATTATCTAATGCATAAGCTTGATATGTGAGTTAGGTGTCCAGGTAGAGTAAATACTTGTTTTTTCTTTGTCATAATAGGGTAGTATAGAGATTGAATAATACTATGTGAAGGTTAAGCAATGTTGATAGTAGAAAGGGAAGTCTAGTTGATACACTCATATGTCTATAACAAACATTGACAATGTAGACAAGGCAGAGCTAAAATGTATGATTGTGATAATCTATTGTGTTAAAACCACTAGCATCCACCAAAGTATAAAGGAAGGAGGATTATTGTCAAAATGTTGTAAGTTGCAAGTACCTTAGTAGACATGAAGCAAATATATAGTTCAGTGGTTTATTAAACTCTTTTGCACAATGGATATGTACATTGGTGTATAGTGACAAGATATTCAAATAGACTCAAGATAGTAAGCATGCAAGAAAACAACTATGCAGTGTTTAGAGATGAGAGAACAGTGTATTATGTACACAATAAAACAAGGAAAAATGAAATAGTCTTCATAGCAGCTTTTAACAGTTCATGTTTTTCTTGAATGTTGAATAGTTGATAGGTCATTCAAGATGTTTGTTAAGTGATGGTTGACACAACGATATTGATGTCATCTCTAATGACAATTCATTCTTGTTAAATGTTGCATGGTGCAGACCTTTATAATGTTGCAGTGATAGAGTAGAATTGGCATCTCTATCACACAGGTTTGACAAAGTTTTGATAGTCTTAATGGTGTTCTTTCAAGGTGCTTTCATGGTCGAAGGATAGTATCTTATCAGTACAATACAATGTTTTTCAAGCTACTGTTGGTTTTGGCCGATTTCACTGCTTTATTGACTTTGTTGTCATAGGAGAAGGGTTTCTCACATAGTTGGGTTGAAAAAATTTATAGTCAGAAAATATGTAATGATGTTTGACAGTTTGAAATAGTGTGCTACTGTGATATATTATTTACTTGCCACTTGTTTGGACTGTGCAATGAGCAGGGTATTCATGTCATTCTTATCTTATTGGGTGAGTCAGTAGATGATAGTGAAACTTTAATGTTGGAGACAATTTTTTTGTAAGATGCTTGATATCAGTTCCAGGTGTGAGACTAGCAGTAGCATCAGTTGATACTATCTATAGAAGTTTTTATTTTGACCAGTTTAAGTTTGATGGAGAATTGCACAAGTTTTCTTTGCTAACATGAATCATAAGGTGAAGATTATTGTTGTAGTATCATGGTAACACAGTTCTACAATGTTGCATTCTTACTTTGGAAAGTTCCTCTTTTGGAATTTCATTTGTAAAAAATTAGGGGGAGCTTCATGTTGTAATTGATAAGGTGCATGCAATGATATTCTATTTATCCATATAATTAATACAAGGAGATACATACAACAACATTACTTGCATATAAAGAAGGGAGGCAAGATAAAACAGTGCTTTGTTTTTCTAGTATTGGTACACAGGGATAGTTGACTTTGATTTGAATTTTTGGATATGGATCTTTGACAAATTGATTGGTTAGTGGCAGTAGAGTGGAAGAGCTTTTCATGCTTATATTTGTGCTGCAGTTTGGTTTAGTTGGCATTAATAATTATTTCATTGTATTATCTTGATTGATAAATTGATAGTAGACTTGGTTGTGTTGGACAATATGTTTGGATCATGACCACAGTATGATTTCAAATATTCTTTCAAGCTTGTTTTTTTATGTTACAATGCGTATTCATATTCTTGGAAAATGTGAAGTAAATTCAACTAGTTAGAAAGTCTTATTTGCTTATGTGCTCAGTGCTATTTCAGTATAGAGTGAGCTGTTTTCAATGAATTACCATATCGTGTCATTATTTATCTTGCACTCTAAATATGAGTGACAATGAGTATGTCAATATAAGGGGCAGTGAAAGCCTTAAAGGCCAGAACAATTTTTAGCAAGTCTCTTCATACATTCAAGATCTTGTAGAACAATAGGTTACTAATCAGTCGGTTATATTTATGATGTGTTGTTTGAATCTTGTTAGGATTTATTATTTTGATAGAAGACAAGATCTATTCCAATTGCCCATATACATCTTTGAATCTAAAAAAAATTATTTGAAAAGCTTAGATCTAGGTTGGGAGTTGTCTCTCAATCATTACTTGCTTAAACAAATCATTGGTTTAGGGGGAAGCTTTTTAGTTCTCTGAGAAGCTTCTTCCTACTTCACATGGTTTTATTTGCTTCTTCCTACATATATTTGCAGCTATTTCACCCTTTGTCCTTGTGAAAAAAAGGGGGAGAAGATGGATTTTGGATTCAATGTGGCTCAATTCAGATGGTTTCAGATGGTTTTTTCCATCAAGGACAAAGGGGGAGTTTGTTGACTTTCTCTTTGTAGTATATTGTCCTTAATGTCAAAACTGATTGGTGATTGACATTATGATACTTGGTGCTCTTTGTATTCAGTTTGGCATATTTAGTATTTTTTGGACCATGCTTTGAATTGATGCATTTGGCTACATTTAATTATCATATCATTGTGGATAGTGATTTACTTTTAGTTTTGGTATTCATTACTGATCATGATGAATTTTTGTGCAGAGGAATTCATGTGTAGAGGTCTTTCGTATCTTAGATAATCTTTTTAGATTTGTGAATGGATTCTATTTTTTAGTTGATTATGATTTTTTTCTTGTGATAAAGTACATGTTGGCTTTCTTTAACATATTCCATAGGGAATTCATTAGCTTCAGAATTATGGAATTGTCACCTTGACATGTTTAGGTATATTGGTTCAATAGTTATTTTATTTCAGGTTGATCTTGGCATTGTTAGTATTCAGGTTCTTCAAAGTAACATTTTATGATTTAAAAGTGGACACTTGCATTTTACATGGAATGATCTTGGTTTCACTTTGGTGTTAAAATATACACAAGGGGATATACTTTATTTTCCCTTGATAGTTATCGGGCCTCTATTGTTTCTAATGGAAAGTATTTATTTTAAAGGGCATGATTTGGCTTAGTATATCATATACCATATGACATATAGTTTATTTACTTTTATTCCTTATTGGCTTTTGTATTGTTTTAAAGTCATGTAACACATGACTATCAGCCATAACACCAAACTTATTTGACTGTCGGCCTTATCATGTTTTATTTGCATTTGGAAATGTTGTAGACACATCATCATTGTGGTTGATTTGGCAGCGACATCATCATTATGAGTTGACTTGGCAGTGTCTGTAGTGTTTGTTGGCGGACTTCAAAATTCATTATGATGTTTTTTTTAACTTCAAATGATATGGAATATCATTGCATTCAGATTTGACATCATTATACACTTGAGTTTTGTATTTGATGGAGTGAAGGATTAAGGAAAAATGAGTTTTGTAACTATCTTTTTGCTGAAGGTGAAACCCTAGTCGCTTGGAGCCAACATGGAAGAGAGATTTGATGGATAGTTTGGAAGAGCTCAAAGTCAGGTATTTCATTTCTAGTTTTTGTATTTGTTAATAGCTATTATTGAGACTTTTAATGATTTGTTGCAAGTAGGAATATTTTTTATCGGGCTCAAATGTGAATAGCTTCAGTTAGTTTGTTTTTTATAAATTGCTCAGAATTAAAATGCATTATTTCTTAATCAGGATTTGAGAGTTGTTTTGAGATTAAAATGGCATTTGATGTTTGGAACCCTAACTACATTCGTTGCTTTGAGAATCAGTTTGAGAAAGTTGGTTGTTTAATGAATAAAGTTTCATTGTTCAACAAAGATCCTTAAGTTATTTCTTTTTGGAATCCATTGTTAACTATATTGTACTGTATAAATTTATGGCTGAAAGCCATTTCTCAGAGGTGAAAATTTTTGGCTGAGAACAAGGGTTTTTGTTGTTATTAACATGATATTTTTGAAAATAAAAAGAGTGAAAAGAGGGTCTAAAAAATTTGTATCTCTAATTTGATCACAGAGATTTCATGAAATTATTTTGTACTGTTTCATTCAGTACACATTTAGTGGGCATTGCTGAAAATGATATATTATTATCTAAAACTCTAAAATAGAGGAGTTGATGCTCCTATGAAGTTGGTGCTTTAGAAATCGGTGTTGAGTTGTTGCTCCACCATTATGACAGAGTTGGTGCTCTAAAAATACATTGTAAAGCAGATTTGATTTAAGCCTATAAGGCATTTTGGAGTGGTTTTTCTTCCCTAAAAGGGTTTTCCACTCGGCAATATTTGTGTCTCTCTTTTGTGTGAATTGAGTCTATCTTGCATATTTCTTTTCTTCAATCATTTATGTTGAGTTTCAGGCAGTGCTCTGATACTTTATCATTGTTCAAGGTTATCTAGATGTTCATGGTTTAGTTGTAAATGTGCAAAATATGAAAGTTAATGGTTGTCATTTGAAAGTTTAGTTTAAGTTGTTTGATATTCATGTTGCATTTGATTGAATTATTATGTTGATCATTCAAAGCTCAGTTATTACATTGCATATTTAAAGTCACAACCAGTTCAAGTTGAAAAAGAGTTCAAATTGCATTTTATGTGATAATTTTTTAAAAATTATATCACTCTGATTCACCCCCCCTCTCCGAGTGAATCCACTTCCAACATTTCTTTCTATTGGATTAATAATTTTTTTCCCAAGGCAAGAAGTTTTACTTGGCTTACTATACAAAAAATAATTCTAACAAGTGACTGTTTAGTGAAATTGAAGATAGCGGACCCATTTAAGTGTCTGTTATGTGAAGAACTTGAAAGAACAAATCACTTAGCAATGTAATTTTTCCCAACAATGTTGGAATTATATTAAAAAGTAAGTTAGATATTTTCACTCCCCTTCCAAATACACTTTGGGATCTATTTCAAAGTTGGAAAATATTATACCAATATCATTCTTTGCATGCATTTGGTATGTGATTCTTGTACTTGTTGTTTGGAACATATGGTGGGAGTGTAATATGAGAATCTTTAGAAAGATAAAATCTTCAACTAAGCTAACAAATAAGAAAATTGAAAAGAAGATTTTTGAGGGGGTCAACTCATGTGTTCAAAAAGAAAAAATGACTAATTCATTGTTCACGAATTAGGATAGCTAATTATTGAAGAATTTGAAGGGAATCAAGTTTCCATTTGATGGTAGTTTACTCAAAATCAGTATTCCAAAAGTTGACAGAAAGTTTAGTTAAATGGAACCCTCCTCAAGCTAACTTTGTAAAACTAAACTTTGACAGAGCATCAAAAGGTAACCCAGGAAATTTAGGGGTAGGAATTTGCACCAAAAATTCATCAGGGAAATTTTTCGCAACATCTTCAATCCATTTACAGCAAGGCACAAACAATAGTGTAGAAGCTCAAGCTCTTTTGTCAGGGTTGGAGTTAGCACTGCAACTTGGAATTTCAAATCTTCATATATAAGGGGACTCAATGATAATTGTTAATGCATGTAGAGAAAGACAGATTATTAACTGGAACTTAAGGTATATTTTGCACAGAGTATGGTGGTTGTTAGACAAGTTTAAGACTTCTTGTAGTACCCTCCGTTTCGGTCGTCGTTGATGTTAAGTAAGTTGTTGTTGGTAATGTCATGATGATGTGGTGATTTTATTATTTAATTTAATTTTAAGGTTATGAGATAACACTAATAATATGTTTGGATTTGATTAATAAAATTAATTTAATTATAAGGTTACCTGTTTCATTTGGAATTAAATAAAGAATTAGATTCAATGATAAAAGTCAATTTAATTATCGTTGGGAGTTAGTTATTTAAAATAATCAGATTAAATGAGGAAAGGTAATTATCATTTAATGATTAAATTCAATTAATAAATTTAAAAGTGATAAAATATTAAGAGGATTAAATATTAAAATTGTACTTAAGTTTAAATAAATTACGGTAAAAATATTTATTGAATTATATTTTAATTAAAAGTTAATTATTTATGAAAATTTGTTTTAGTTAAAATTTAGAGTTAAGTGGAAGTAATTTAAAATAAAAGAAGTTATTGGTTGAAATTAAATAAAATAAATACATAAAGTAATGATTAATTAAAGTGAGAAAATATTAGAAAGGATTAGATATTAAAATTTTACTTAAGTTTGAATGAAGGTAAAAAAACGAGAAAAGCCAGTAAAAGTTGGTACCTAATTATAATTGATAAGTTAATAATGTTATTATGGTAAGTAATGTGACGAAATAAATTCTAATAAAATATTATTAATGTTTAAAAGGGTAAATATTATTGCCAATAGATTTTAATTGATTAGCATGATTTGAAATAAAAGTTATGATACTTCTGTGTTTTGGCAAATAAAATATTATTAATGGTTTAAATGAATTAAATAAATCAAACTTGAATATTATAATTAAATAAACAATAAACATGCAAATAAATATTATTTGAAATTCAAGTTTCGGTTTGGGGAAGGTGAAAAGTCATTCGGTGGTTGGGAATTCGTTCTTGGTTGGTAACTGACCAAGAAAGAAAATAAGAGGGTGATTTTTCCGAATGCCAAGGGGGACTTTGGGAAGATAATTGGCAACCTGTGAAGAGAGGGAGGAATTTTACTGAAAGCAATTTCCACGAAGGAAGGAGCAAGAAAAGAGATTTTTTTTGAAAAGAAAGAAAGAAGAGGAATTCAAAAGGGAAAGCGACTTCCAGGTTTTCTTTTAAATATTTTCCTTACAAATAGTGAATAGATGTTTTCCTGTGAAAGATTTCCTTCTTCCTTGAAATCTTTTGTATGCCAACTTCAAAATTTAGCTGAGTATTTTAAATGTCTTATTTTTCGGGCTGTACAAATTTGTATTTTCCTTCCTTTCATTTTATATATACTTACATAAATATGGTATTCAATATATGTATTTTGAGACTGTAAACTGTCTGTAAATGAACTGTTTCCTGTGACTCTATTCAAACAGTCTAGTTGTGTCATCCATAACATTTTTTATACAAACTAGTTTGCTGGTAAATTTAAAGGGTTTCTCCAAATTCCAGTTTTCTATTTGCTGTCCAAAAATCTCAAATACCCAGATTATAGTTTTGGCGTTATGCTTAAAATACGAGGCTGCTGTCAAGCTGCTCCCTTATGGTTGCGTTTTGCTGATAATAAATATAATTTATAAAGAGTTAAATTAAATTTTGGTCTGCTAGTATGATAGGTTTTGAGATAAATAGAGAAATAATAAAGATGTTAAGGGTTTATTATAAAATAAGCTGCAGTTTGTTAATTATTAAACTTAGTGGTTAAAATAAATTGATTATTAGGGGAGTAATACTTGGAGGGAAATGATTTATTTATATTAAAAGAATTGAATAAATAAAATATAAAATCAATCATAAGTAAAATATTAATTTTATTTAGGTTAAGGTTGTGCTGTGAAGAATTAGATTTTATCCCAGCTAGATAAATGATCTCTTATTTTTAATCAGAAAGTGAAGATTATATATATATATGTTTATAATAATTAGGTTGGATATTGTTTGAGGTGAGATATAATTAGAGGATCTTGTTCTGAATAAATAAAGTTATTAATTGTTGGCATGAAATCTTGCCAGGTAGTTAGTCATTAGGTGTTAAGGATGGTGCAGATAGAATTCTCACATTTGTTACCTTAGGAAGAAACATATGTCCTTTTTGAATATTATTAATCATTGTATCTAAATTAGGATGGAAAGATAGGTTAAAAGTTTTAACGTGAGATTTAAATTAAGGAAAATTATAATATAAAATATATCTTGAATTTTCTTACATGTTCTCTTAATTGGTAATTTAATTTTATAGTATTAATTTCATGATATCTTTTAATTGTTTTATATTTCTTTTAGAATGAAATAAATGTTATCTTAATATCTAAACTCCTCGCATGCTTTTAGGATTGGCTAATGGATACTCTTGGCAAATAGGTAGTTGGTTACTTAGAATAAAATATTGCTACAATTACTTGTGAATTATTGTGCCAGGGAATGAATTAGGTAAATAATTAAAGAGAAAATGGTTATTTTGATAGGTTGCTTAGTAAAATATTATTTAACAAAAGATTTTAGCTGAATAAACATTATTGAATTAGGTATTTAATTTTGTTGTAGATAAATGAACTGTGTATTTAGTTAAAGTAAATCGATTTGTATGGTTAATTAAGTTTTAGGGTTCACTAAAGAAGATAAGTGATTCTACATTTACATAGTTTCTTTTACTTGAAGGTTAATGATAAAGTTATTTTTAAGTGAGGATAAATCCCAGGTTCATAGGTTAATTAATTTAAATGATACTGATTAAATGTTAAATGGTTTTAATTACCTTTTTGTTATCTAATGAGTCTGTGAATGATAATTATTTATCAAACTACTGTGTGAAATAATCCATTAGTGTCGTCACCTTAGTATTATAATAAAGTTGTAAATTATAGAATTGTCATCTTAGTATTACATTTTAAAGTTATAATTAGGATTCGTATTAAACAGTTGATGGAGTTGGTTATCTTATAAATGATATAGTTATTTTAAATATAATTATTTGTAGTAAATACTCTCTTAATTAAATTAAGTGGATATATTAAAATAAGTGGTAAAAACGTTGAAATAATGCTTTAATTAAAGGAAGGTCTTTATGGTTATAATGTGTGAGTAAATGTGTTTTAAACAAAGTGTTTTGATTATTGGTTTAAGTGTTTTAAGATGGGTGTTATTTGTGGGATATTTATGGAGATGTCTCAATGGCTTGTTCATTGTAAGTGTGTTAAGATAGTGTTCTTCAAGGTTGATGTGTTTGATGGTTTCCTTGTATGGAATTATTCCTTAAGACTTTGTAATTAATGTGTTTATATTCAAAAAATGATTTATTTATAGGAGTTAGAAAATTAGAATTATTAGGTAATTAAGTTAGGTATTATGTTATTGAGTAGGTTAGTAAAGTGATTAGAGAGAGAGTTTCCTTATGTTAATAATTTGGGTAATATTGATAGATTAGTTTATTCTCAATTTGATTAGTTTCAAGTGGGATAGTTAACTTAGAAATAATGAAAAGTAGAGTTTTGTATGTTGTTGATGTATGTAGATAATATTGGCGATAAGGATTATTTCTGTTTAGGTGGGAGAATTGATTTATAAGATAAATGGAAGTAAATAAATTTGAAAACTTTAAATAGTTGGGTATTACGATAAAGGCTAGTGAATGATTGTTGATTCGATAAATGTTTTGATTAATTATATTTAGTTAAACAAAGGGTTTATGTAAATGAATAAAATTAGATGATCTTTTCTAAGTCAATTTCCCTCATATTCTTTTAATAGTTGATTTGTGGGGTTTCTATAAGAACAGTTCTAGAAAATACTTGTGATTGATATCAGGATCAAATTGTTGGTTTGAGTGGGTTGATCTTCGAAGGGAGATTGTTGTTATAATGTGTAAATTGGAATATATTTGTGTTTGAAAGAGTATACTTGTGAATAGTGTCTTATGGCTTAAACCATTAGATTTTATTTTCACTTCGTAATATTGTGCTATCCTTAAATGTTGGAAATGATTGATCTTTAAACTAATGTTCTTTTTAAATGTTTCAAGGTACTTCTTATTGAATGGATTGTGTGGTTTTATGGATTCTTTCAATGTGACTTTTCCTAAGTTGATTTTTGAGTTGGAGTTTTTCTCTCATTTTATTTATGTTGCTATTCGTTGGGAACCAGTATGTGTTCTTTTGTTCTTTACCTAAGTGGCAAATTGGTTAATGTTAACTTTGTCATGATTGATGGTTCTACTTGATGAGTCAAATTGAAAAGTTCTTTGAATTATGGGTATTCCGAGAGGAGAAAATAGAGGTTTCCCTTGGATTCTCGATTTAGTTCGTATCGAAGTTGTTGGTGTTGTTGAGTGGAGTTGTTGATCTTATTTTGGTGTATTTGCTCATTATATTTATATTGGAAATAGTTCTTTGAGGTCTTGCAATTATTGCTGTCAGTTCTTTGATGGGGAAACCCTAGTGTAACTTTATGAGAATCTTCCAGAGGTTTATTTTACTATTGGTTAATGTTCCTCCTTTTATGTGCCCTTGTTGTGGCAAATGTTTTGGTTTCATGTTTTTGAAAGGGTTGTACGGGAATCATGGAGATTTTTGATTATGTATTTATGGCAAGATGGGTAATGCCTTGCATGCTGCTCTGTTGTGATATAATGTTCTTGTTATGTTGTACAACCCTTGGATTTTGGTTTTATGTTTTGAGTGTCTAGAGAGAGAGAGTGGCTCTAAGTGGGTGGTCGGCGCACAAAGGGGCGCCAGGATAGCCCTCGTTAGAGTGAATTTAATAAGTGATAATTTAAATAATTAACTAGGGGGTGGGTAGAATCACATTAAAAAGATAATTGATGCCTCGTCCGCCGTTTAGTGCTATCACAGGCTAAAGGGGATTGAGAAGGCCGTGGTTGGCAAGATCGTTACCTTGTCTTCATGAAAGGTTAACGATTCCGCATGAGCAACCCTATGGAGCGGCGCCTTGAGATAGGTAGCCTGGATAACCATAGATGGAGGTGGCTCCTAGCGCTCGGGTTGCCTGGATAATTCGTCAGTAGACATAGGCGGCACCTTGCGATAGTGGTAGCCTGGAGAATCCATGTTAAGCCATGCGATGACACTCTCCTCTAACACTTCTTATTATGTTGCTTCTTTGGAAATCCTCTGGAAGTGGTTCTTTGTCTTGAACTGATGAAACATAGTTGTTTTGAATTGATTTATGGTTTTACCCTATTTGATCTTTGGTGTATTCTTTGGTCTTGTATAAATCTTGTTGATGTTTGGGTTTTGACCTTGTACTCTTATGGTACTGTTATATGATGTTATTGGAATTGTATTATGTTTTTGGAAGTGTTTCATGATCATCCTTTGGTTACTTGTTTACTGGTTATTGCTTTTATTTAGGGGATGAGATTTGTGACTCTTGGATGTGGTTGATTATGTCATTGTAATTTCTGAGTGTTATGATACTTTTGTATGACGTTGAGTCTTGTGGTTCTCTGTTGGATGTTCTTGGTTGAGGTCTCTTTCTTGTTAGCTCCTAGCACGGGGGGGTGGGTCTTCGTACTCACATGGTCGGGTGGAACATGCCAAGCACCCCATTGGGTCCCCAGTCGAGGATTGAGAGGTGTGGATTGGTGCTGTTGCAGCGACTCCAGAGTTGTATCTATCTTGGAGCCAGTTTGATACTGTGTATTCATCTGTATCATGGTATCTTGTGTATGGTTTCCATTCATATTTGGAACACTCTTGTATCATTGTACTTCTTAAACATTGTACTGTAATGTAATGTAACATTAAACCTTGTGTGGATATTGGCCATGGTGATTGTTATTTAATGTGTTGTATTTATGTGCAGATGGCTTTTTATCAATGAATTTTCATATGTGTGTTATATTTGTTATTGTTTACTTTATATCTTTGGGGTTCGCACGGCGGGGCGTTACACTTCCATAATTTCTCATATGCATAGAGAAGGAAACAAGGTAGCATATTTCCTTGTAGGCTTGGGAAGTGATTCTCATGAGGTTAGGTTTATCAATGATACAAGCCAGTTAAGAGATTTTCCAAAATTGATCAAACTAATAAATGAAGATGCAAAGTGAGCCTAGATATATTTCCAATAAGTAAATTGGGTGCTTCTAGGAATAAAAACAAGTAGTTCAAACAATGGGTGGCTAAAGATTATGTTGAATAAATTGAAGGCTTGTATAGTTCATAAAAGTCACATGCTTGATAAGGTTCTCTTGTTCAAGGTCTGTGTGGTTTTCGTCGGCCTAAGTGAATTCAAAGAATAATTATTATACAAATTTTTAATTCTAATCAAGTGCCACATTTTCTTACTAAAGCGACTTGGAGCAAGATTTAGGGTAGGGCTATATGAGTTTATCCAAGAATGATTATGGCTTGTTTAAAGTTTCATCATTATTGGAATAGCCTGAGCTAAGAAACTAGTACCATCTAGTGCATTGATATGCATTGGAATACAAAACAAGAGATTACAACTTGCCACCATACATGTTTTCTCTAACTCTATTTTTTGTGTTTTCAAGTTGTTAGTACTAACCTTGCTTAACTCCTTACATCTGCATATGCTTAATTCAAGGTGGCAATGGTAGAAGCAAGCTAAACGAAAGCTAATAAATTGATTAGACACCAAAATTTGTTTTCAAATTACAATGCAAGATTTCAAGCATGCCACACCTGATTGCTATCATTTCCAAAAAAGGATTGGGTTTTGCAATCTTCCTTTAAATGTGTTGATTCCATCAAAATTCTGCAAAATTTAAAATCCTTCCTCTATTTTTCTTGCTCACTACTAATTAGGTTCTTTGTGGGTATCTCTCTTCCTTATTGGTGTGAAGCTTGTCTGCTTGGCTTTCTGTTCACAAGATGGTGCACAATGGGAATCGGTCAGTGGTTTCAAATAACTCATAGTTTCATCCTTGAAACTATAGAATGGCTATGGTAGTTCAACAATGGGAGCTTCCATTTTTTGATTGTATAGAAGAGGAGCATCTTCAATAGGTGTTTAAGGTAAACTACCTAATAATCCTAAATTGTGTTAAAACATTGATAAGAGAAGAGATTTTGCACACTGGTTCACAAAGAATATTTTTTCCTGTGAAGCTTCTTTCCATCTTCCTATCCAATTCAATGGACTTGCTTCAAAATTTCAAATTTCTCCAGTTTGTTGCTAACAAAACAGTGAAGGCAGAGTATTTACAAGATGGTTTTTTGTTACAAAGTGTTCAAGCCTATGATCTCACACACAACAAAGGGTTTATTGGCAGTCTATTTCTTAGGCATTATCTCTATCATAAATAGAGATATTTTGACATGTATGAATCCCTCAAACTTTCTTTACTCAAAGGCTTGTCAGCCTATTTGTATCCAGCTCTGAGTAGGTTCCACATTGATTTTGATAAGGAAGAGATTGATAATTTTAAAAGAAATTAGCATGCACTTTCATTTATTTTGTCTCATCGGTGTGTTCAAGGTCTACAACAACTTGTTCCTATACCAGATCATTAAACCAATAGAGTTAATGTGAATATTCCAAACAAAAACATCACATTTCATTCTCAGGCTTAGGCTGTAGGTCAAGTTCAAATGATAGTTGTTGAAGGCCAAGGAGAAAATTCGGTCAACTTGGGAAATAGGGGTGTTTAGTCAGTCAATATTTAAATCATTTTGTTGATGGTAATTATCAGTATATATATGAAAATATGAAACTAGGTTGATAGGGTCTAGTAATTAATGATATGTCTAGATAAATTTTGCATAAGAATTATAGTAGTATTTTGGGTGATAGGGTTTGATATGTAATTTTGTATAGAGAAAGAAAATATCAGCTAGATTTTGTATCACTTATCAAGGTTTAAACTCTATATGTATTAATCTATATTATATTAATATATCTACAGGCTTATGGTCTTTTTCTTAAAAAAAACTTTGGTATGGTTTGACGGGAAGACTAACTGAGGCATGAATTTCCCTTAGCCACTTGTGTGTGAGTGTGAGTGTATACTGGTTGTGTGTGTATGTGTCTCACCTCTTTCAGATAATCACCCATCAGACAACCTGAAGTTTTGTTGCCTCAAAAGGAGTGTGCATTTTTAGAAAAACAACCTAGATCTAATCCACAACGTGATGGAAAAAGGGTCAAAGCTTGATCCACCCCTTTTTGTTATGTTTTATTTTTCTCTTTGTCTTTGGTATTGTATGTTGGACCCTTTGTGATGCTCTTTATAGTATTTCCATGTGTGTTCTTGTGTGCCTATGTTGGTTTTCCATGGGATCTTGATCACCCCTCTTGATTGTTGTCATCCCATCTTACCAGCATTGGTACACTTGGACCCCTCTTGAAGTGAGTTTGACTACTTTAGTGTGACTTTGAAAGAAGTTCATCCTCTCACTAAAGTGGGGGCTAAATGTAGTGTTGAAAAATGTCGTTGGTAATATTTTCACACTTGTTTGGGCCTTCTTTGTAAAATTGAGCCTAATGATGCCTTGACTTAGTATTGTAACGTATTTAACACACTCACATTAGGTCTTTGGCCCTTGTGAACTAATGAATTTAAATGGTACCTTGCTAAAGTGTTGTGAAGTGTTGTAACACACTTTCACACTTTTCTAAGGTTTTATCAATTAACTAAACCTAATAAACCTCTTTTTAACCAAAATGTACCTTAATCATGCCTTATCTAAGGTGTTGTAAAGTTTTGTAACACACTTTCACACTTTTCTAGGGTTGTAATTAATAATTGTCCTTCTTTATGCTTCAATTGGCCTTATTTTTCATCCAAAAGCCTCATTTAATGCATCTTTTTGAGGATAATCCTAACAAAAATCAATATCCAATCATAACTTAGGTGTTTTTTAGGTTGTATGGCCCAGATTTAGTGATCTAGGACTCATTCGCCATCTTGGGTGAATGAGCTCCACCTAGGTTTTTGGGTCTCGAACCTAGTTTCACACCTTTCTTAGCATTTTTGAAAATGGTCCCATATATTATGCCTAATGGGACTCATTCACCACCTTGGGAGAATGAGTCTCGTGTGGCCTAAAATCAAAATTAATTCAAATTTTTGGTGGTATTTTATCCTCCTAGATCTGATGTCAGCTTGTATTGTTGTAATTTTAGGAATTCTTGCATAATTAAGTATAAATACAATTTTCTTTCACTCATTTTACACCTAGAAAGTTGAATGAGCATCCTTATAGAAAAGTTAATTTCACAAGAGCATTCAAGTATCTTCAAGAGTAGATTATCAAGCATTTTAGAGCATTAATCAAGCATCAAGCATCATTTCAAAGATTTCATGCATCACGTTTTTTTTGGAGCTAACAATTGTGATGTGGGGTTTTATGATTCAAGCTAGCATTTCAATCAAGATCTATCCTATTCAAGCAAGAATCAAGATCTACTTCCATTGGATCCATCTCATACATGTTTGCATCACTTCATTGCTAGGGTTTGGTGAGTTGCAACATCATATTTTGTTCATTCATCATTCTCCATTCCTATTTCATTTCATTTCAAGGTTTGTTTACCAAAATGGGGTTTGAATAAGGCAAACCCATTTCCACTAACAAAACAACATTTTTCCCTCTCTTTAGTGTATGATTTGTAGGTTTAGATAGGACATATTGAAGATAGATATTGGTGAAAGTTGTTAAAGTGCCTAAAGTTGTCAGCTTGCATTGGAGATACTTGGATAATTTCTACAGGTTGCAAATCAAGGTTTCAGATCCAAAAATTGGTTCAAAAGAATAGAGAAAACCTTGAAGACCAAATTCAAACCTTGAAGTTTCAAAAGTACCTAATTGGACTAATTTTCCACTTCTGTGAGTGAGTCCCAGTTTAGGTCAAAATTCAGATTTTTGCAGATTCAGATACCCATTTGCCAGATTCTTGTTTTTGCACAGAAACCCAAATCTGGGACTAATTCACCCAACCTGGTGAATGAGTCCCACTCAACATTAAAGTCAAAATTTCTAGCATTTCAAACCTCCTAGTTATATTCAGATTTCTAGGTGCCTACATTCCATTCTATAGCTTTCTATTTTGTTTCATTTGCTTTTTTAGGTCATTTTGTGAAGCTTTTCATTGAATTAGGATTTAGCATTGCATCTTACATTACATTTGTATTTCCAAGTCTTAACTTGGTGGTGAACCCTTCATTAGTTTACATTCATCCCCTGGGACAATCCTATTGCAAGATCTCTTTCTCCTTTGCATTGAAATCTCTAGGGTTTGTTCTTGAATGAGAGAGGAGTGAAGATTGTCATTCTAGGTCCCAAACCCTAGAAAGAAGCAATATTTCCACATTTCACAAGATTCCAAGTATGATTATTCATCAAAGAAGAATATTCCTCAGCCATAGAACTATCCCACTCTGGAACACCTGAAGCATCTGCAAACTTTTGAGGATAAGTAGAAACAACATGACTCAAAAGATTGATACCTGAAGTCTAAGAATGAGTGTGGCGAGAAATGGTGGGATCACCTGCATGAGAAACAACCTCCTTAAGAATATTGCAAGCCCAAAGAGGCTATGTGGGAGAAGGCTCGGGAGAAGATGGAGTGACATCAGCAACAATATCAATACCATCATCAGGAGCATGAACATCATCATCATCATCATCAACATTCACAAAACATCCTTTGAAGAAAAATTAGGAAGAAGGGAGGTAGAGGCCTATGATGGAGAATCCTTCAAAATGAAAGACTCATCAAAATGAACATCACAATGAAAATGTACCTCTCGAGTGAGGGGACCAAAAAACCGATAACCCTTCACATCCTCATAGTATCCAACGAAGATGAACCGCTGAATCTTCTTCTCCATTGCTTTGTGCCTCCCTGCTAAAATGAATGTCCATGCATCACTTACAAATAATCTGAAGTAGGAGACCTTAGGCTTGACATGAGACCAAGCCTCCTCAAGAATCATATTCCACACTTCCTTTTGAGGCATATGGTTCTAAATGTAGCTGGCACAATTGACAACCTCAGCCCAAAAAGTTGGAGCCATGGACCTAGACTAGATCATGCAATTGGCCATCTCCCATAATTTTTTGATCTTTCACTCAGCCACACCATTCTACTGAGGAGTGTATAGCATTGTGTGTTGATGAAGAATACCTCAAGCACTGCAAAATTCCTAAAATGCTCGATTGACATAATCCCCCCCATTATCTGTGTGAATATTCTGAAGGTAATGTCATGACTGCTTCTCCATAAATGCAAGGAAGGTCATGAAGAAACAAAGTCCTTGTACTTCAAAAAGTACACCCAAGCACGGTAGAAGTCATCAATGAAGGTGAGCACATACTTGGCCCCTAGAAATGAAGGAGTGAGAAATGACATAAGATCACTATGCACCAACTCAAGGGGTGTCGAAGCACATGTAGCCATAACTTTTGGAAATGGATCTTGATGATGTTTCCCAAGTACACAACCTGAGAAAACCCCATCATAACAAGAGATCTGAGGAAAACCAATCACCAAGTTTTCTATGCTCATCTATTGGAGATATTTATAATTCAAGTGCCCAAACAGATTGTGCCACAACTTACTCACATTATCTGCTTTAGTAATAAAGGATGATCTTGATTAAGGATCAAAACCATGAAACTTATACAAGAAAACTCTATGATCAACTACTCCAGTAGCAACAACCTTCTCGAGATTCTCCAACTCTTGAATAGTCAAATCACTAGGCAAGAAATCAACAAGCCTTCCATCACCATGTTGACAAATCTAATAAATGGAGAGAAGATTCTATGAAATATCAGGAACAAGGACATCATCAATGCAACCATCTTGCATTTGAACTAAGACTATCACTAAAAAAAGAATCTGAGAAGAGTCTCCAACTACAATGTGAGTAGTATGACTATTAGAGAGAGAATCAAGAAGATCCACATCATGAGTCATGTGATGTGAGGCACTGGAATCAAGAATACAACCATCATGGGTAGGGGGCAAACCTCTTGTTGTTAGGGCTTGGCCTTTTCCCAAGGAAGAAGACTTCAACATGAAAATGTTGTGCTTCTTCATAGCTTCCTCCAATGTTGTGAGCCTCACAAAACAATGTGCATCATTATGCCCTAATTTTCCACAAAAGGAACACTTTTCCTTCTTCTTCTTAGACTTGGAAGATGATTCTCCTAAGTTAGAAGAAGGAGGTGTAGTCTTCTGATCATTCTTCTCCTTAGCGTTGGAGGGACACTCACCACCTAGAGGAGAATATTTCTTAGGCTTCTTCTTATTCTTACCCTTGCCCTTGGAAGATTGAGCCATCAGGGCATGACTCTTAAGAAAAGCATCCATCTGGATCAACTTGGCTTGCTCCCAAGCCAATTGATCATAGAACACCTCAAAAGAAGGCATTTGATAAGCATCTCCCATAACATCCATGGTAGAATAGAAGGTGGAAGCAAATACTTTAAATGCACCATGCGGGTTAGAAAGGATCAAGAAGATACACTCTTTATATATCTTGGCACGATCACATCCTTTCAACTGTGATAGAATCAACTTGAATTGTGTAAGAAATTCCTGAATAGTGGGAAAAGCATCTGGAGAGAGAGAAGTGAGATCGGCTTTGAGCTGTAAGATTCTGAACTAATTGACCTTTCCATACAACTTAACAAGCTTATCCCATACCTCTCTAGCTATTGTACACTCTATAATATGAAACAACAAATTATCAAAAAACATGGGGGCCTACGAGTCCTCTCACTTCATCCATTTTTTTGTGATGGAAAAAATTCTCAAATCCCTTAGTGAACTTGGGTTGTTTGGCATCCAACATTTTCCAAAGACATCGAGATTGCAACAATTGTGCCATCTTAAGTTTCCATGTGTGATAGTTGTGAGGAGTGAGTGGTTCAATCTTCAGATCTGACATGTGCAAATGAAAACGAAGAGACCAATATACTACTTAGACCCCCCAAAAACAACAATGTGCGAACCCCAATAAATTTTTCCAAAAACAACACCATATTTGAGGCAAAAACAAGCAATGGATGACAAAATTCAAGCTATGAAACTTCCAATTTCAAGCTATAGCAATAGATGGAAAATTTTGAAACTTGCAATTTAGATGATTTTTTTTTAAAAGAGAGGAGCAACACAGCAAGCTCCTGATCAAACCATGCAAGAATTTGCTCAAGGATCTTTATGTGCAGATGTGTATATAAGCACCAAAAGATAGTCACACCTAGTGAATGTGGGGTTATTTTTCTCTTTGAAGAAAAAGAGAGCACAAAATTACTACAAGCTCAACACCAAGCATTCCACACACTCTATGCAATTTTCTCCACACAGGATGAATGATCAAGCAACCACTTGAATCTCCACGTGAGCCTAATCTCCATGTGAGCCTTAACTCACACAACAATGAAGGTGTGGAGGACAATAAAATAATTGATGCTATCCTTTTTCCCACCAATGTGGGATTAAGTTTCGTAGCCAAGTGAAAAAAATAGTGAAATTCTTTTTATGCCAACAAAATAAGAAAACCCTAAATATTTTAGGATCTTTGATGAACTAAGAAGTCACACCCAGAAAACAAAAAAATGCACTTCTCAATAGTAGAGGATTGGGACTTCAAATAGAAGATCATCCCTTTCGAAGAAAAACATGATCTACAAACTAAAAATAATGCCCACCAAGTGGATGGCAATGGACA
Source organism: Sequoia sempervirens (assembly GCA_007258455.2). NCBI lineage: Eukaryota > Viridiplantae > Streptophyta > Pinopsida > Cupressales > Cupressaceae > Sequoia > Sequoia sempervirens. The sequence continues at coordinate 157,322 of VDFB02285136.1, read as the reverse complement.
ATAGAAATGCCCTCAAATTCAAATCAAGGCTCCCCAAAAAAAAAATTCTCCTTTCAACTCCTTTTCAGGGGGCATCTTGTTGACTATTCTTATGTTCATTCCAAGACATCCAACTTTGAGAATGAGACAACCAAGTAAGATGCTAGTGAAGAGAAAATCGGGCTTCGATGCACAAATCAAATCCTCACCCCTCTTAACTGTGCCACAATATTGAATCACTACCTCCAAATGCATGAGCAAAATCTTTCAAGAAAAAAATTGCAACCTTCAAACATGGAATTCACTTCACAAAAAAAATGCCTCCAAAGAACAGATGAAGACTTTGAACAAGAGAATTATGCCTAGCATGAAGAAAATTTCCCCCCTAGATTAGAATTCATGCATACAGATAGATTGCAAATGAAGAATTTTGAATGCCTCCAAACAACAATCTAGAAAATCATGTTGGCAAAGAGAATTTGATCTCACACATCTCTGGAAAACACTCTCAGCAGAAGGGGGTTGCAGATGAATGCTATGATACCATGTTGGAGTAGGCTTCCAGGAGCGTCTGCAAACCAAGACAACACCTTCACGAAAAGAGAAGCAACACAAGAAGAGGCTATTTCACTAGGAGTGAAAAAGAATGAATTGAGATGAAAATTAATGTACAAAACATGCCTTATAAAGGCATGAGAAATCTGGTGCGAGAAGGCAACCGAAAAATATAGTTATAATTATTAAAAGAAAAACTACCCCTAAGTTAACTTAAGAAATGTGAACAGTTAAAAACCATTCATTCTAACACTATCCGTAGGTTTTCCCAATGGCTACCCTTTATAATTCCTACCATAGCTCCACTATAGATTTCCTTCACCTCACTCCTCTCCTCTAAACTTTCTAAAACAAATGAGGAAATTTACCACAAATAGCCTATATATAGGGCTTGGGTGACTTAATGGACCCTCCTTTTTGCACATTTTACACTGGTCCTAATGTCCTATCATCGGTGGTGTTGACCTAATTAACCCAAAACCGTAATTTTTTGCTGCAAGTGCACCTAAACACATTAAATTAGCTTGTCCGAAGATTCAACTCAATTTCCAAAATTTCAACAAATTTCCCAAGAGGGAACCACAATATCCCATTGTTGCCAAAACATGTTGGGGCAAGGATTGAAGCAAATTCATCTTATTTTTTCTTTGAAACAACATTAAAAATCACATTGTCTCAAAGAGGGTAAAAATGTAGACACTAAAAATTGTCTTGAGCTTGCAACAACATTTTTCTACTAATTTTCATCTAACCTAATTAAATATTATTTAATTAGGCTAACCTCTTTCTTCTAACCCTGATTTTTCTTTTCTTTATAATTAAATAAATTTATTTATTTAATTATTTAAATTTTCCTCTATGATTAATTAAATATTTTAATTAATCATTTTCTTCTCTATTCCATATTTCTTTTATGATTAAATAATTAGATTTAATTATTTAATCCCTAATTTTTCCTATGATTAAATAAATATATTTATTTATTTAATTGCTTAATCCATAAATTCTTCTATAATTAAATAAATATTTCAATTTATTTAATTATTCACATGTAGGTGGAAATAAATAAATAAAATTTATTTTAATTTCATACTTACCACATTTTCTTCTTTACTTGACTCTTCCACTTCTCTATTTTTCTCTTCACTTAAATATTTCTTTCCTACAACTAACTCTTCCATTTTTCCATTTCCTTCTCCACTTTTTTCATTTCATTTCCACTTAACTCCTCTATTTTGCAAATTTTGAAATGTGCAACTTTCCCATGCATATTCTCTCATCTGATCTAATTCGTCAATTTTCTATCACATCCTAACTATCGAGGTTGTATCCTCTATAAATACAACATTCACACTCTTCCAATCTAACAATGATCTTCAAAATATTTTAACCATTATCATCCTATGCTTATCTCAATTGTGCACACAATTATGAGAGTGACAACAATAACTTGAAGTGTGAAGATTAAGGAGAACAATGGAGGTAATACAACATTGATGTGATAAGATATAATGTTTGATTAGTTTTCATGCTTATTGCTTTTGTTTTTTGTTCTTCATTGTATATTAGAATTATTAGCACAAATATAATGGTTTATGTGGTTGTTGTTGATGATTTATGTGCTATTCTAATTTTAGTCTTACAATTCTATTCACCACTAGCTTTGAAAAGATCTCATAAATGGTATTACATAGGATTTTTTACCTAAAATTATCCATATTAATAGCTTATCCTCTCTTATGAACTATCAAAAGGAAGGTTTTGTTGAGTTGTTTCAAACAATTAGTTGATTTAAAGAAATCTTTAGAAGTAGTAGTGATATCAGCTCTCACAATATCCCAAAACTCCTTGAAAAAAGAGGGAGGAAACTCATCTAGGCTTGGAGCCTTGTAGGATCCAAATGATAAGACAACTTACCTAACTTCATATTCAATTATTTATTTTACCATATCCTCATTATCAATATTTTAGAGGATAGGATGAATGGCATCCAACATAATAGAGAGAAGCATGGGATTTTTCTAGTGTTCTTAAAGGTGAAGTTTGATATAATTAGTGGCAAAAAAACCAAGTTGATTATTTGAGGTGAATAGGTTTCCATCTTCATCCTCTAGTATAGTAATAATGTTCCTTTTCCTATGCTTTAAAGTATATTGGTGTAAGATCCTAGTATTCTTGTCACCTTCTATAAGCCATTGAATCCTTGATTTTTCTTCCAGAAGCTCTATTCTTTTAATAAAAGCATATTTCATTCTTCAATAAGTTTTTTATTCTACTATTTTTTTTCCTAATCATGCATACCTTGAGCCAATTTTTATTAAAACTATTTTCTAGTCTTCTTGAAATATTGTCCTACCAACTAAACACATTTCAAAAAGTTAACTTATTTCATTGTTTAATTTTTTCTTTAACATACTTTGATCTTCATGCTAGGAAAAACATAGTAGTACATTTTATTGGAATTTTCCACCAATCCTCCAACTAGTTACTAAATTTAGGATGTGAGACCTATATTATTTTATATATAAAGGGGTATGCTCCTTTCTTGGTATTGATAACCCAATTTAGGGATTATGGTCTAAACCCACTTGGGGGAGATTAGAAAGGTAGAGATTAAAAATAAAATTACATGAGTTAAAGATAATAAATATATCCAAATTGACCTAAATAACATTACTCCCCATTATTTTATTGGACCAAGTAAAGGAACCTCCAATCATCTCAACATCATCAAGGCTAATTTTAGCTAAAATATACCAAAATCAACCATATTGACTAAGTAATCTTCTAAAACTCCAATATTTTTTTAAGGGATATATAAAGGAGTCTTAAAGTCTCTAAATAGAATCCATCTATGGTTAGGCCATTTATTGATAGTATTTATGAGCTTCTCCCATAACTATTTTCTAGTTGCTTTATAGTTCAAGGCATAGATATTTTCCTAGACCAAGGATTTTTGAGTCAAGATGTGAGTGAATGAAGTAATTAGGTAATTTTTAAGGATTCAATCAATTTTCCATTCAACATTGAAAGGTTAAAAATTATGGTAATTCCTCTTGAATTTTCCATAGTATGGCTAATAGTATAATTTTCCTCAAGCTAGACCTTGTTTAAAATTTGGGAAAAGTTGAGTCCAATATTTTAGTCTCCTAAATGATAATTATATCATGTTTGTTATAAACATAATTTTTTTAGATTGAACTTTTTGTAGGGACTATTCATTCCTCTAATATTCCATGAGATTATTTTTATTTTTAACTCTAATTATGGTTCCTTTGACCAACAATCTTCACCTATTTAGATACAACCTCTTGATATATTTTAAGAGCAACACACTCCTTAGGACTCTTTCTATAAAACCTTTTTTATTTTGAGGAGAATAATGATTTATTATCTATCAATAGGGGAAATATTTTACAAAACGTTATTTTCTAATTTTCTTAGAGTTAGACACCTTTAGGATTCATTGTTTCCATTGTCATTGTCTTTAGATATCTCTCTTGATCTAGTTTCCCTTTATGTAGGGAAACCCACTCTGGTATCTAAACCCACATATGTTAGGTTTTTAGTTTCCTTATTTTGACTATTTTCCCCTTCCCTTTACAAATCAAAGTCTAGTATTTACCCACAAGGGATGGATCCTCTTTAATTGATTGAGAGGGTAAGACCAAAGTCTAGCAAAGAGGGTCAAAATCTATTATTGTAGTAAGGGATTTGTCATCAAGACTCCTAATTATAATTACTTCATTTTTGTTTTCCATTCACTAATTTATTTAATAATTAATAATGGAAAACTTACTAGAGTAGTAATACTTTGAGTTTGTTTCCTTTCCTTTTGGCCAACCTTTTTTTTTTTTCCCTCTTTATCAATATATTTTGAAGCTTCCTTATTATTTTTGTTCTCTATTAATTTCCCTTCCTTCATTCCTTCAAGAAAATGGGAAAACATTATAAGAAGTTTCCTAAAACTTTACAATACACTTTTGACAGGGTATGTGCAGGATCATGATGGGCCAAAAAGTGGCAATATGATGGGTATGTGGCTGGCGACTATTTTTTTACCCAAAATTGATGAAATGAAAAGGGTTTTTAAAGGAGATTCTCAGCTTTCCACCAATATAAATTATGCTTTAATTTTAATTTAATAAGTAATTATTATTCATTTTCTATTCAAATTACAACTAAAGTCCTGATTGGTAGGCTGATTGAAAAACATTTATAGCTTTCAAATGGTATCACATTATTTGAATCCAAAACATGCATCACATTCTATGCTTCACATACTATAGGATTAAAAAAAGAAAAAAAGAATTCCATGAATTTTTTACCAAGTTAAGGTGGTCAGACATACGAGTTTTTATATTTTTAAAAAATTTGTAATAAAAAATTCATAATTAATTATTTACTTAGAAAAAAATTACAAAAAAATATGCATCACATTGAGGCATGAGTCCTCTACTTATATCTAAAATGTTATAAAAAAATATTATCATTTTATTATGGTTAGGGTGGTCAGAAAAACACCTACTTCTTATTTTTTCCTTGAAATTTAAGTACCACTCCATTGAAATTTCAAATTTTCACCAAATATATATATTTTTTTAAACAAACCTAGTAGTTTAGAAACTACATTCAATTTTCTATAGATTCTATTCTTACATGTTTTTGAAATAATATAGATAACTTATTCAAATTTTTATGTCAAGTTGCCTAACTCTATTTTTTTTGAATTTTTTGCCACTTAAGGGCCTGCTTTTTCCATGATGATCCTGCACATACCCGACACTCATTTTGGTAATTATTTCCCATTTCTCTTCAATTGATCATTTGCATCCCTATCATCTTTACCACGATTCCTATGTTCAACTTCATCTAGAGTAGATATTTCTAATTGTTCTCCCACCTTAATGGTATGAAGATGAATATTACCTGTGTTATTAGTCCTTAGCTCTTTTTCTTGATTTTTTTGGAGTTCTTAAATTGACACCTTATCCATTACCACCAACTAGTGATGATAGTCTTCTTTTTCATCCTCATCATGTCTTGATGAAAAAGGGTAGTCTTTGGATTCATCAAAAATATCCTTATATTTTTTTACTAAATTTACTAAGGGGTTTTAGGAATTCTTAATAAGGTTCCTAAATCTTTCATTATTTTGACAAAAGGGACCAAAATTTTCATAAATGATATGTTGTCTCTAGATTCTAAACTTAGATTGAAGAGTGGCATTTGTTGGTAACACATTATTTAGTTCTACATTAATGTATAATATTGTAAAAAGTGGTCTAGTTTTATCTAAAATCACTTTATCTATTGCTAGAAGTTGACCATAAGAACTAGAAATACTCTGGGAGATATTTGGGTTCCAATAATATAAAGGGGGTCATTGAAACCTAACTCAAGTTGTATTTATAACACATAGATCAACAAATGGATCAAATCTTGGTTTCCACTTACACAAGTAGATGTTATTTCATTTATTTCAATCAGAATACTAGGGACCACCAACCAAAATTTTATCATATCTTCTTGAGCAACAAAGAAGAATTAAAAGAACATCAACCATTGCACTGACATGAACACTTTGTTTTGATTTCTAAGCCTCAAAGGACCACTTTTGAACCGAATATACATGTTAAGATGGAAAATAAAATAAGTTGTACCCACCAAATCATTATCCACACTTGAAATAGCTTCTTCGATGAGAAATTTTGAAAGAACAACAATGCCTTCCTCATAAAATGAAACCTTAGAATAACCACACTTTTACCTCTTGATGTTTTTATGCCTCATGAATTATTCATCCTAGGTCTGACCGATCTTACCATGTGACTCTTTTGATCCATTTTTAATAGCTCCATTTGTTTGAATATTAGATTTACAACACATAGGATTATCAATTTTACCATAGACATGATCATGTGACAAGACTACAAACCCAATGATTTAGATGAAGGGGGCTCCAGGAGAGTCCCCCATATTTTCCTCCATAGATAAGAACTCCCACCAAAACACATAATTTTAAATATAATATTTATTTTAGCAAAGATTAACTATTTCCCCAATTGATGTTTCTTGTGTCAAAATGTTGAATAAAATGGTGCATATCTATTCCTTTATTATCACTTTTCATGGTTGGTGGAGGGGAATATCATTTCTCTTCTTAACATGAACTAGGTTGCTCTAAATTCTATGTAGGAAATTATTGACCTTTGGGTTTGTCCCTTCTCCAATTTCCCATCAAGGTTCTATAGATTTATATTCTTCCACAACTAACTTGGGGCATGTGGAATGAGAGAAACAATATAATTTTTTGCGAGAAAAACTTTGAAGGTGTTACTAATAAGATCATTATTTATATCAATAAATTTTTTATGTTTTCTATTAAATATAAGATTGATCTCTCCTATATAATGTGAAATATTTTAACTTCAAGATAGAGGTCACTTCAAGTTCAAAGATTCTTTTTAAAATTTTCACTCCTCTAAAAGGCCTAAAAAAATAAACACTAAATATGATATGGTTTGTCCCTTACCCACCTTGGCTAAAGCTCAACTTTGATGAGGCATCTAAAGGGAGTTTAATAGTAGGGAGGTTCTAAGAGATCATAATGTTAAGTTGGTTATGGCCTTTTCTATTCATCTTGGATCACAAACTAGCCACTACATATAAGTGGTTGTTACTTTTCATGCTATAAATATGGCAAGTCATACTTGGTATAGTTCTCTCAAGGTAATTCTATATACATAATAAAATACCTTAAGGGAAAAATGGAGCCTAGATAGACTGTTGAAACCTATTATCAATTATTCTATTAATTTTTATGGGAATTAGCATGTGTATAGGGAAGCAAATGCAGCAGCCAACTATATGGAAAATTGAGAGGCTTCTACCAATGGTATCAATCAATGGAATTTTAGAGATGATATTCCCAATGAATTATTGACCTTACTTGAATTGGATGTCATCAAAATATTTAATAATTAAGATTGGTGTTTAGAGGAGCCACATACAAGATATGAATTACATTCTAATCTTTCCTCCTAAGACCACATTAATCATTGCTAGGAATGGGATGGTTTGGGGATCAAGAATTTTTTCTCTTCCTCCTATTTATAGTGATATTTGGTGGATGAGCTAGGAAAAGATCAGATGAGGCATAGAGAATATAGAATATGGAAGAATGGGGGAAGACATTGTAATATTGTAAATTGTCACCCTTGACAATTTCACACTAGGTTTAGCTCCCCCTTATGTGCTTGAAGCTATTTGTGCATTTAATTTACATGTTTTATACTAATCTTTGAAGAATCAAAGATAAATTGGAAATAAGGAATTAATATATATTTAATGACACTCAAAGCCCCAAAATAGTTCTAGAATAGGGTGATAGCACCCTTTTCTATCCTATTTTAGCCCCAATTCAAATATGTCAGTGTTAGTATTTTAACATTTAGAAATCCAAAATCATTTATCGATTGTAAATAATTAATTTATGGGAAATTAAAGAATTGCATATAAATATAAGTAGTTTTCACTATTTCTAATCTTAAGAAATCCTAGCAATTTTGGAAATATAATTAAGCATCCTAAGAAGAAATCAAGAGTAGAAAGAGAAAAAATATTGTAGCATTATTTTAGTCAAGTTATCATGTTAGCAATGTATCAAGTTTTTATGTGATTATGTTCATGTTTCATGTCCACTTATTTTATGAGTAATAATACTTGTAGGACTTCAAATCAAGTATTTAATTCTCCTTGAAGGTGATGAGTACAATAACCTTAGTCCATTAAGGAAAGAATATTTGAGTCCAATAATTTGCAACAATTATCAATTTGTCACGTATTTATCATTTATTATCTACTTAATTGAGGGTAAGCTCTCTTTTACATAATTATAATTGTTGTGGAGGTAAAATACCAAAATAGGCTTTGAATTAGGAAAGCCCCTATATGGCACAACTCTTTCCCCTCTTCCTTGTGTGAAATTTATAGATCTAAAGAAAATATAGGAAAGGATTAAAGACCTAATTTCTCAATCAAGCATTCAAGTCCTAGTAATCAACAAATTAGGGAAATTGAAATTTATCAATGATAGAAAAAGTTTTGACATTGATCCTAGATAAGAAGAACCCACAGAAAAAGACTACTGAGATCAAAATTTTTATTTTGAGTATATGCACTTCCAGGTCTAGGATGCTAGTGCCCCTGTCCAGTAATTCCATGCTCATATTTATATACCAAGTTCCTTTGTGTCTACACTATACTCTTCTAAACTCTATTAGTGGATTTTAGTTCTATATTTTCTTAAATTCATAATAGTTTGTTTCATTTTCATAGTTAACCTAGGTGCATCTTCACATTATCAAATTAAGTCAAATAATAGTCAATTAATCATTATTAAATCATCTCCATATAAAAGGATTGAAACCATGATCCACCATTATGTTTCTTCCATTGAGGTTAGTAGCTAAGTAGGTGTTTGAGATCAATTTTAGCCATTTCCACTATGATATAGGAGGAGGTGTGATGTTGATGCAGAAGCATCCTTGGTTTTTGGCAATCTTGCATCAACCAAAAATATTTTCTTTTAGTTTTTATTCTCATTTTTTTCTTGCTCGGTTCATGATGGTGGATTCATCACATTTTCTCACCAGACCTTATGGATCTATGTTTACATCATGGACATGTTCATTTTCCTTATTGCAAGATTTGAGTGCAATTGAATCTTTTTCTGACAAGTTATCACTTCTAGATTTTATGGCAGTTTCTTGAACCGACACCAGAATAATTTTCAAACCTAACGACTAATTCAATCTTGTGGATCTTTCCCATAACTTGTGGATCTCCACGATGTGATTTGAATTTTTCCATGGAGTGTCCCCAACCCTAATTATAGGTCCACACTTCATCCTCTACATTCACCAAGGAGTAATTCAAATCTGACGCCAACCTATTCATGTTCCCATTACATTTTCTTTCATTGGAGATTGTAATGATCTTTGGCCAACGTGGATGATTCTAGATCTCTGGATGTGATATAAATCAGTGCAATAGATCATTAGAAAATTAGAGTTGATTAGATTTGAGAAAGATAGGTTTTGATATGTAAGATTTCAGCTCATATTAAGGAGCATATAGGAATGTTGTATTTTTGAACATGTTATATCAGACTTGTGAGCCAAATCTATAAGCCTAGATGTTTCCGACCAATTGTAATCAAGATTTATATTAATGAGCATGTTTGAATCTAAATTTTCCTCCATATTCTGTGTTGTTTTTTTTGTGTGACTCTTGTTGCACGGTCTAGATTGTTCTCTTTGAGGACCCTTCTACCGTGGTTGCACTAGATTGGTATCAAAGCGAGATTTGATCCATGAGAGATCATTAGAATTCATGGAGTCTTGTTGAAGAATTGTTGTGGGGTGGTGGACCAAGGATCTAATCTATAGTTGTAGAGGACCTCTGTAAAGATGGTGGGAAGAAGAAATGTTAGAGGAAATGGAGCACGTAGAAATGCATACCCAGCTTTAATGGAGATGTTGAGAGGAATTACTACCAGATTAGATGCAGTTGAAACGGCCCAGAGAAGAGGTCGACTAGTTGATGATGTGAGTGATGAAGAGGTAGAAGTACATGAAGAAAGAGGAAGAGAAGATCAACCTAGCCTGGATCAGGGAGAAGATAGGTTTATAGGAGCCCTAACTAGAGTGAATACAAAACCACATTTCAATCCACCAGATTATAGTGGTAAGTTGGATTTGGATGAATTACTCGATTGGATAACATAGATGGAAAAGTATTTTGAATTTGAAGGTACCACTGAAGATAAGAAGGTGAAATTTTCTTGTACAAAGTTGAAAGGACATGCATCCCTTTGGTGGGCATATTTATAGACAGATAGGAAAAGAAGAGGAAAGGAGAAGATAAAATCATGGGATCAGATGGTGAATAAATTGAAAACAAAGTTTATGCCTACAAATTATCATATTAGTTTGTTTTGGAAGTTGTAGAATTTGAAGCAGAAAGAGTCAAGTGTGATAGAGTATACTGAGGAGTTCTACAAGTTGAATATCAAATCTAGACATTCAAAGGATGAGATCAAGCAAGTAGCTAGATATGTGAATGGTTTGAGGCCATCTATATAGGATGAGATTAGTTTGATTAAGTTGCAGAGTGTGGAAGAGGTATATAAATGTGCCCTAAAAGCAAAAGAGAAGCTGAATAAAAGACATGAGTAAAGACGAGAGGAAGAGGTGGAAGATTTCAAAGAGGAAGAACTTTTGCTGGAGGAGGAAGAAGAACTTTTGCAAATTAGAATAAGGATAAGGAAGTCAGTAAGAATGATAATTCATACCGTAGAGATGATCAAAATTCTTACTGAAGAGGAGGATATGGTGGTTACCGAAATGAAGGTTATAGAAAAGATGATAAGGAGAAGAGAGTATTCAAGGGAGCTTCTTTTAAATGTGGTGGACGACACAAAGCATTTGAATGCAATAAAGGAGAGACAAGTAGAAAGACAAAAAACATAGAAGAACAACCTTTGTTGAGGAAGATCATGCTAGATCATCTAACAAACTGGAAGATGGAGAAGTGTTGGTGAATAGAAGAGTATTGTGTCAAAGTGAGGTGGAGCAGGAACCGTTGCAGAGAATGAATTTTTTTGAACTAGATGCAAGGTATCTAGTAAATTTTGTCAAGTGATTGTTGACAGTGGAAGCTCAGAGAACCTGGTTTTCAAAGAAATGGTGACCAAATTGAACTTGGAAAGATTGAAACACCTGAATCCCTATCAGATAGCATGATTCAAGATGAGCGTAAGATATTGGTAAGTGAACAATGTTTGGTGAAATTGAAGATAGGAAATTATCATAATGAATTTTTTGTGATATCATGCCTATGGATGTATGCCATGTTTTCTTGGGAAGGCCCTGACAGTATGATAGATAGGCTATTCATGATGGAAAGAAGAACACATATACCATTGTTGCTAATGGGATGAAGAAAAATTTGTTGACATTGGAAGATGTTCCTAGAGTTGATGTTTGTATGAGTGTTAGAATTTGTTTAGTTGATGGAAGGATATTTTTGGATGGATTGAGACATGAGAACATGTGTGATTCCTTGGTTCCTAAGAAAGCTAAAGACTTGAAGCATGTAGAAGAACAACTAGAGGAGATAAAGGAGATGCTGACAGAATATGAAGAGATCATTTTAGATAATGTACCTAATGGATTACCACCTATGAGGAGTATTAGTCATTGCATGGATCTGATTCCTGGAGCTAGTTTTCCTAATAAAGCAACACACTAGATGAGACTTGCAGAGAATGAAAATTTGAATAGACAAGTGCAAGCATTGTTGAGGAAGGGTTTGATAAGAGAAAGCTTAAGTCCTTGTGTAGTACCTATTGTGTTGGCACCTAAGAAGGATAGAGAATGGAGGATGTGTACATATTCTAGATCCATAAACAAGATCACGGTGAAGTATAGATTTCCTTTTCCCCAGATGGATGACATTATGGATTGTTTGAGTGGAGCTAAATACTTTACAAAGATAGAATTGAATAGTGGATATCATCAGATCAGAATTAGAGAAGGGGATGAGTGGAAGACCACATTCAAGACAAATGCAGGATTGTATGAGTGGTTGGTGATGCCTTTTGGACTAACAAATGCACCGATTACTTTCATGAGGTTGATGGATGAGGTATTGAAGAAATTCTTGGGTAAGTTTGTGATTGTTTACTTGGATGACATCTTGATTTTCAATAAGAGTAGAGAAGAACATTTGTTGCATATAAGACAAGTTTTGCAGAGGTTGAGAGAAGAACATTTGTTGATAAACATTAAGAAGTGTAGTTTCATGAAGGAAGAATTGGTATATCTGGGATTTGTGATATCTATGGATGGATTGAAGATGGATCCTAAGAAGGTAAGAGAAATTTTTGAATGTCCTACACCGAATAACATTGGAGAGGTAAGATCATTTCATGGATTGGCTAGTTTCTACCAAAATTTCATTAGGAATTTTAGTTCTATTTGCAGTCCTATGACAAAGACAATGAGAGGAGATAAGAAGGATTTTAGGTAGACATCTAGAGCAGACCAAAGTTTTGAGTTGTTGAAATAGAAGGTGATTGAGCAGCCTGTGTCGGCTTTACCAGATTTTAATAAAGTATTTCAGGTAGACTATGATGCAAGTGTAAATGCAATTGGAGCAGTATTAAGTCAAGAAGGAAGACCAATAGCTTATTTCAATGAGAAGTTGAATGATGCTAGGAGAATATATTCAATGTATGATCAAGAGTTTTATGCCATAGTTCAATCCTTGAAGAAGTGGAGATATTACTTGTTGCCTAAGGAGTTTGTGTTGTATACGGATCATTAGGATTTGCAATATTTGAATAGTCAAGGTAAGTTGAATCAGAGACACATGAGATGGGTAGAATTCTTGTAGAGTTATTCGTTTATTTTGAAGCATAGGAGTCGAAAGTCAAATAGAGTTGCTAATGCCTTGAGTAGGAGAAGGAATTTAGTGGCAAAGATGAGAGTGGAGGTATTAGGCTTTGATGAATTGAAGAACTTGTATGAGGAAGACTTGGATTTTGTAGAACCTTGGAGAGCTTGTAAAGAACCAGTTTTGGAGGATAGAAGTTAGTGGTTGGATTATTTCATTTAGGAGGATATGTTGTTCAGAGGAAATCAGTTGTGTATACCCCTAGAGTTCAATGAGAGATAACTTGGTAAGAGAAAAACATAGTGGAGGATTGCCATGACACTTTGGCGTTGATAAGATAGTAGCATTGGTAAGCGAGAATTATTTTTGGCCCCAGATTCATAAGGATGTTAGGAAATTTGTGTAGAGTTATAGAGTTTGTCAAGTTGCAAAAGGGAGTAGTCAAAATGTTGGATTGTATAAACCTTTGACAATTTCGGAGAGACCTTTGGAGGATATCAACATGGATTTCATACTTGGTTTGTTGAATACATAGAGAGGTAATGATTTTATATTTGTGGTGGTGGAATTTTTTTCTAAAATGGCACCTTTTATACCTTGTAAGAAGAAAATAGATGCAGTACATGTAGTAGACTTGTTTTTCAAGGAAGTGGTCATATTACATGGATTGCCTAGGAGTATTGTTTCAGACAGAGATACAAAGTTTGTTGGTTACTTTTGGAGGAAACTTTGGAAGAAGTTAAAGATGGATTTGAGTTTTAGTTCTACTTTTCACCCACAGACTAATGGACAAATAGAGGTAGTAAATAGGAGTTTGGAAAATTTTTTGAGATGTTTGGTTGGAGAAAAGACTGGAAGTTGGGATTTAGTCCTTGCACAAGCAGAGTTTGCTTACAATAATTCAATGAACATGAGTACAAGAAAGACACCTTTTGAGATTGTTAGTGGAATTTATCCTAGAGGTATATTAGAGTTGAGAGACATTAGTATGGAAGAGAAAAGGAGTGCAAAAGCAGAGGAATTTGTAGAACATATGAAGAACATGCATACTCAAGTGAAGGATCAATTGGAAGATATGAACCGAAAGTATAAGGAGAAAGCAAATGAAAAGAGGAGACATAAGGAGTTCAAAGTTGGAGATGAAGTGATGGTATATTTGAGGAAAGAAATATTTCCAGTTGGTACATACAATAAGCTGAAGATGAGGAAGTTTGGACCTTGTAGGATTTTGAAAAAGTTTGATTCATGAAATGCATATGAAGTGGAGTTACCGGATGAGATGGGTATATCACCTATATTCAACATTGTAGATCTACATCAATACCATGAAGCAAAACTTAGTGAAGACAGTAAAGAAAGATTGGAGGATCAGTTTCCTAAATAACAATTAGATGAGATAGAAGAGATTTTGGATGTCAGGGATGGAAGGAAAACTCATGGAAGAAAGTACAAAGAATATCTTGTGAAGTGGAAAGATAGACTAGTGGAGGGTTCTTCTTGGATTTCTCAGGCTGAGGTAGACCGTTTTGGTTTTCCTTTAGCCCTAGTAAAGTGAGGGACTCACTTTTCAAATAACATCGGATGTCTGATGCAGGAGCATCCTTGTTTTTTGGCAATCTTGTATCAACCAAAAAAAATTTCTTTCCGTTTTTATTCTCGTTCTATTCTTGCTTAGTTCATGTTGGTGGATTCATCATATTTGTTCACTAGACCATGTGGATCTATGTTTACATTGTGGAAATGTTCATTTTCCTTATTCCAAGATTTGAGTGCAATTGGATCTTTTTCCAGCAAGTTATCACTTCCGTATTTTATGGTAGTTTCTTGAACTAACACTGGAATAATTTTCAAACCTAACGACTAATTTGATCTCGTGAATCTTTCCCATAACTTGTAGATCTCAACAGTGTGATTCAAATTATTCCATGGAGTGTCCCCAACCTTAATTAAAGGTCCACACTTCATCCTCTACATTCACTTAGGAGTGATTAAAATTTGAGGCTGGCCTATTCATGTGCCTGTTACATTTTATTTCATTGGAGATTGTAATGATCTTTTCTTGACGTGAATGATTCTAGATCTCTGGATGTGATATAAATCATTGTAATAGATCATTAGAAAAGTAGAGTTGATTAGATTGGAGAAAGATAGGTTTTGATATGTAATATTTCAGCTTGTATTAAGGAGAATATAGGAATGTTGTATTTTTTAACATGTTCTATCAGTCCTGTGAGCCAAATCTGTAAGCTCGGATGTTTTCAGTTGATTGTAATCAAGATTTTTGTTAATGAGCATGTTTGAATCTGCATTTTCCTCCATATTATGTGTTGCTTCTATTGTGTCTCTTGTTGCATGGTCCAAATTGTTCTCTTTTAGGACCCTCCTACCATGGCTACACTAGATGTAGACCCTAGATCCCCCTTTCCTACATCATAGACATATTATTGAATTGATTGATTGTAGTATAATCCAAGTTAATAGTATAGTGTGGAGGATTATAAAAGGGGGTGTTGTTACACATTTTATGCACAAGATCAATGGCTATGAAATTATCACTTTGATTAAATTTTCTAGGGGATGGAATAACAAGTGGGTATCTATGAATGGTTTGATTTTCATGGAAAATGAATAAATTATTTAGGTATTCATAAGGATCTAAACAAAGGGAACTAAGGTGTTCAATGATAGAAGACTAGGAGATGAATCTATCAACATGTTCCTTAAGTTGAGGAAGGAGATTGAAAATTTGTATTTAGGTTATGCTAAGAGACCCCTTAAGAATCCCTAGAAAAATATTCATGAAATGAAGGAAAAGTGAAACCCTAGAGCTTCACCCTAGGATTTCAATGGTGCTTTTACACAATTTCTTTTAGAATTTGAGGTAGCAAGGGTTTGATGGATTTGGAAAAGGTATAGGACTTAATTACAACCTGAAAGGTGAATCGACCTACTCTTGACCAAACTTGAAATGGAATTTAGAATGAAATGACTAGGCTAATAATGCAAATTATTATTCTAATGCAAATACAATAGACACAAAAAATCACAGTAAAATTTCAACTTTAAAAATAGACATAGTAGAGTATTGTGCACTTGGCATATGAATTTGGGGCTAAAAATTGAGGACCAATTTGCCTAGGGTGACTATGTCTTAGTTGAGCAACTCTAGATATGTTTTTACAGTCCTTTGGAGTTAGATCAAAGCCTTCTTTTGCCATTTGTTGCACTATCATATCTTTGTCGACTGCTGAGATAACAGAGTTTTCGTATGTTTTCAAGGTGTAGGGTTTGAATGTAACAATGAATAATTTACCTTCAAAATTATTTCAATCTTCTTCATATCTAAATCCTGCACATTCAAAGAGAGAGGAAGGGTTGTGCCATATATGGTCTTACTAGTCAAACCCCATGTTGGTTTTTCCACCTCCACAATGGCAATGTCAATGAAAAGATAGTATAACGGAAAAATGAGTGATGAATCAACAATGACCTGCAATTCACCACTCAAAAATGACTTCCTTGAAGGACTGAAGTCATGCACATCTCCTCAAGGCTTGATAGTTATTGTCTTGATTTTCTTGAGGACCTACAAGGATTAGATCTCACAAACAATATGATAACATAAACATGAATAAACTCACATACACTAAATGACATGATATTTTGATATTGAATTGCTGCAATAAATATCTAAAAAATTTCTCTTGACTTCCTTGATAATGCTCTTGATCATAATTTCTCCAATAATTTCTACTTTGTTTTCAAATGGTGAAATGACTGGGTATTTATATGCAATTATTTTAATTTCCCAAGAAATAAATCTTCATAGCCGACATTGGACATTTGAAATTCAAACAATAAAATGCCACCTTTGACATCCAATTTTGGATGAAAAATAGGGGGACTAAGTTGCTTAGGGTGACTTAGTCCTGGCCCTATATTTTAAAGTTCAAAGTGTTTGGAGAAAAATATTCAAATGGACTATATAGTATGCATTGGGTTCCCCATGGGTTTCATTGATAATTGTTCAAATGGACTATAGAATGCATAATTTAGGAAATTAGGTGTACAAGTAGGTCCATGCACTTAAGGGGGAGAAAAACATAGTGTGAAATTGTCATGGGTGACTATTTATGACACTACAATTTCCTTTCACTTTATGCAATACATAACTCTAAAAGGTTAATTTATTTATATATTTTCCTATTAGCTTGTTCTTATTAATCATTTCTTTTCCATTTTATTTAATTTTTCTTTGGAAAATCCCATCATGTACTACAAAATGGTCATGGTGTTATACCCCTTCAGTAGGGTCCTTTTTTTTTACTGGTGAATTATGTGGGTTTGATAATATCCCCCTTCCAAAGAAATTATTTTCTATATAAACTTAAAAATATCAAAAACCCTCTTTGTCTCCTAGTAGGGAGGGTTCTCACTATAGTAGTGACCAAATTCCAACCGTACTACTAACTCCCCTTTCCTTCATCTCTAATTTTGAGATTTTCTAAACCTTCCAAAATCTTGAATATGGATTTGAAAGGCCTTGGTTTCCCTATTTTTTTAATACCAAGGTATTTGAAGATTAAGGAAAAGGCGTTCCCTAAAGAGAATGTTGATAATTCCATCCCCCCTTATTATACCTCTACCTCATTCCTAAAAGAACCCATCTATCCTTTGGGTGAACCAAAACCTTGGATGATAGGTTTATTTAAAATGATCAATTCCAATAGAGTGAATATAATTTTTTCTTTGAGTCTACTAAGGTCCACAAAAAATAATTGAAGTTTTTGATATAAATCAACTTTATTAACACTAAGATCAATTTAAATTGGGACACTCCAATAGGTATTACTCTAGATGTTGACCAAATATTATTTAATCTTTGGGAAATTATCCCAAATACTCATAATCTATAGAGTGATATATCCAAATTGAATCAAAGGTTCTCTAATTTGGAGGAAAATGTAAGAATAAGTAACAATGATAAGTTGGATAACATGGAATGAGAGATAAAGGAGATCAAAGCCACTCTAAAAAAGGAAAGGGAAATGATAAGATCAAATACACTATCAATAAAGGCTTGTATTTTAATGGTCCTAGTGCTAGAACCCACAACTACACGAAGAATTTTATGGATGGTGACAAGCATAACTTGGAACCCCAAAACTTCTACATCAATCTACCTATGGAAGATATTGAAATAACTAAGAACTTACAAAAAAAAAAATCTCCTTACATTTTATTTTCTCCTTTTTAATATATTTTTTAATTTAGCTCCTTTCTTTTGGGTAAATTGAGGTTTGGTTGACATCTTGCTATGCATAGGGTTTTAGGACCCCTTCAAAACCTATTTTTCACCCTTATATAGAAGGATTTTGGGGTTTTAGCTATAAATATATCATGATTGATGAAATATTTTTTTAGAGTGTGTGGGGTGACTTTTAAGGGAATACATCTCATAAAATATATATTTGGTTAAATCAAGTTCTATTATTTTTTTTATATTTTCCTTTACAATTAAATTAGGGTTCATATGTTTATTTTTGTAGTGTAAGAAAATGTAACCCTTTACATTTTATCACTTGTTTGGGCCCTCCTTATTAAAATGGACTTAATAGTGCCTTAATTTATTGTTGATAAATGTACCCCTTTACATTTTCACATTATTTGGGACCTCTTAATTAAATTGAACTTAATTAGGCCTTAATTATCCTTTTTTATTCATTTACAAGCCTAATAAATTACATTTTCTGAAGGGGAAACCCAACAATATTTAATGCCTAAACATAACACTTTACCTTGAGCAATGTTTGTTCCAAGAATAGGGACTTGGGACCCATTCATTTATGGGTGAATGGGTCCTCCCTAAACCTTTGGACCTAAATTTAAATTATGCTTTTGGCACTATATTAACATCTCTAAGTCCATAGTTCAATGCTGGCTTGTGATATCTGAATTTTGGTAAATTAAGAATGCATACCTATAAATACAAGGTTATTTCACTAACTTTCACCTAGTATTTTTCAAGAAGTAACCTAGAATTTTGATGAGAGAAAAAGAATTTTATGATCAAGAGCATTCAAGAGAAAATATATTAGAGATTTATTATAGCAATCAAGATCTAATATCCATTATGTCAAAGTATTCTTGCATCATGCATGCTTTTTGAGCTAACATTGTGATGTAGGTTTCAAGATCAACTCAAGCATTCAAAGTATCATTTCAAGCAAGATTCAAGTGTCAATATCCACATCCAATTCAGACATTTCATGCAAGTTGTAGACTTCCTAATATCTCCATTATCAAGGTTTCATACAAGGGTTTGTTGAATTGTAACATAGCATTGTTCATTGTTCATTCCCTCTTTCATTTCATTATTTCAATTCAAGGTTTGATTACCAAAATGGGGTTTGACCAAGGAAAACCCCCATTCACCCAAAAACAAAAAAAAATCTCTCTTATGTGTGTTTTTGTAGATTTAGGTTGAAGAAAAGTTGAAGATCTCAAAAGTGCAATTTTGTGAAGTTGCATTTGTTGTCACCTTTGTTGTCAAGATACGAAAAATTAGATCTGAAATTCATTTTCAGTTGTCTAGCTGTGAAACCCAAAGGATCTGGAAGTGCAGAAAACATGAGCAAAGGACCTAGAAATCAATTTTGAAAAGCTCTACAATGACCCATTTTCCTATAGGTGAATGAGTCTTAAGATAACTTCCAAAAATAATGTTTTGTGATAGGTGCACAGTATTTTCCCTTCCTAGATTTTCCAGAATTTTTACTATTTTTGTTACTTTTATGTTTCATATTTCAAATCCAACCTTTACATGTCATAAATGAGTGCACTTGGTATTTTAATCTTTCTCCAAAAACCCCTATTCAATTAGTTTTGTCACTCTTTCTATCAAAATACACTCTGCAACTGATTTTGAGGTAGGTTTTAAGTGTCTTTCGCTTATCCAACTTGCATAAAGTTGTTTGATTCTATTAGAGGTATGTTGCATCTACATGGATTTTTTTTTAGGTTATATATTTGAGGTCATTTTCTATCATATTTTCATCTCCCAAAAGTGGTGTTCAGTCATATTTACCTCATCTACACACAAAGAAAATTCATAGATCTTCCATAGAATTGACTCACCTAAGTGTTGAGAGTGAATTCTATCTTGGAGGATCTCATTTCTTGAATGAGATAGAAAATAGGTAGGTTCATTGTACACCCCATTTTCTCCTTTCTATTTATAATAATTTTGGTGAAACATTCCAAATTTAGTATAAAACCCTATGTGTTTTGAACCCTACCCTATTTTTCTATGTTTCATTTTGGTGAACCCAACATTTTGAACATTCAAATTTCTAATTTGGAGTGCATTCAAGCCCTAGATCTAGGATTTTAATTAATTCATTGCATTTAGGGTTTCTAAATTTGGAATAAAGTTACATTGCATTTTAGGTGTAAACTTGCATCTTGCATTCATTTTAAATCTAAAAATTCAATAAAAATTGCATAATGTTAGATTGAATTTTCATAGTATTTACATAATAGCATACTTTCAGTTACTTAAATCATAAAATTGGATCAAAATTAAATTTAAAAAAAAATCATATAGTTCGTCATGTGTCCTTCATTTCACTTGCATTTAGACATCAAATTCTAGAAAATTTTGTCACAGAAGTTACAGTCTGAGACCTAGAATAGAGAATGCATTAAATAACTCAACAATCAAATTTCTCATTTTTTAAAACCCTGAATAGAGACCCATTCTCCCATGGGCGAATGAGTCCTTCAGGGTCTCCCAAAACCAACTATTCTGAGCTTTTTTGTGGTTTTGTACACTTCTCAGATCTGTTGGTAACCCACTGTTTCAGTCTAGCAATTTTTCAAGAATTTTTGTTTTATGCATCTAGGTCTAAACATCCATTTAGTGTAGCCATTTTAAATCATTCCAAAATTATTTTAGTAGTCAAAATCATTAGATTTGTAGGGAAAATGTTTACATTCCTAAAGCTTTTCATAATATGAATAAAAGAACATTTTACTTTTGGATACACAATGTTTACATTCCTAATGTTTTGCATAAGTTGGATAGAATTACTTTTCAATTTTGGGTACACAATGTTTACATTCTTGAATCTTTGCATAAGTTGGATAAAAGTACTTTTCATTTTTGGATACACAATGTTTACATTCCTGAAGCATTGCATAAGTTGGATAAAATTACTTTTCATTTTTGGACATACAATGTTAGTATCTTTCCTTTCTAAGTATGCAAAGAAAAGGTTCATCAACAAGCATGTTATTCATTCTCCCAACATCTCTCCCACTTATGAAATTTTTTTAGTGAAAGAGATTATAATAGTGGACAATCATGACAATCAAATTTGGTCTTCCCCCAATATCTCTCCTATTTGTGAAGAAGATATTTTGGTGTTAGAAGATTCAATCAATGAGAGTTATGAGAATCCTATTTGTTTCTCTTCCCCTACCTCTCCCACTTGGGAAGACATTGTTGGATACAAGGATGAGACCATTGATACATCCCCTAATATCACTTTTTTCCTATTTCTCCTATTTGCAAGAATGATTTGATACAAGAGAATGTCATCATTGATAAGCAAGAAAATTTAACCATTAATGACTCCCCTATTTGTGATTAAGTTATTTTAGAGGATCTAACCATTGAATATCATGAACATATATTTTTTTTCTCTCCTAAAAACTCTCCTAATACGTAAGATATCATGGTGCAAGAAAATGAAAACATTGACAATAGTAATGTGGCTTCATTAGATGAAGATGATGAGGTAACATTAGACTTTCCTTCGCTAAAATATAATCACAATAGGAATAAGTCTTTTGAGGTTATGAATATTAGGTATCCCTTGAAGCCATCTCCTAACTAACTTCTTATCCTTTACCCACCCTCACATCAACCTCGAGTTCAAAGTAAACCCATGCTTCTCTTAGAACCACCTAAAAATAAACCATTAAGTCCAAGAGACATCTTGAACTTTACAATGAAACTTGATAGTAACAATGCTTCACAACAACTGAGTTAGAATACCTTTGCTCACACATATAATACAAGGAGCAATAAGCAACTGCAAACCATTCCTACTTCATACCATTGCTTCAACCTATCTTGCCTAGTGCTCCCAGTTTTCCTTTACATAGTGGAAAGGCGTATGATCTTGTTGAACAACTTAAAAACACTCTTGCTATGATATTATTATGGGATCTTATTCAAGCCTCAACTAATTATCATAATATGCTTCAAAGTACCTTACAACAAGTTCCTATCCCTCATAATGTGCAACCAAATTATATAGCAACCATAATTCAAGGAGTGAATTTAGACATTGTTTTCCACCAAAGCGAACTAGCTCCTTTGGAAGCACAAAAAAAAAATAAAGCTTTCATGATAATAGCTCATATTAATAGGACTGGTATAAAGAGAACCCTTGTTGAAAATGGCTCAGACCTTAATGTATGTAGCATAAACCTTTTGGAAAAAAAAATAGCAGATAAGACTAAGATTGAACCTGATTCTTTGTCTATCCATGGATTTGATAACATAGGAAAACAAATGCTTGGTGTGGTCACATTACTTATTATAGTTGGAAAGGTCACATTGCAAACTCTTTTCCATGTTATGCCTCAAGATATTTCATATAATCTTCTTTTGGGAAGACCATGGATTCATGAGATGCATGCGGTGCCTTTGACCCTTCATTTTATAATGAAATATGTCTATAACAACCAAGTGTACACAATCAAGGCCGACCCTAAACTAGAAATTTGTTTGCACATTGAGAAAGACAAGGTAATTCCTTTGAAAACATTGACACCAACTACAAAAGTGGAACTTGTGCAAGAGAAAGAGAAAGAAAATCATATTGAAAAAGTTACAAAGTTATTGGAGGATGATTGGGGTTCCTTATATTTTATACTTACATTCATGGGAGAATACAATATCGTAATAAAAGCTACTGAAAAGAGAAAATAACCAATGTTAATGTCAACACAAAATTTGGAAGACCATTCAAAAGCATCCACTTCAACCATTTTAGGAAGAGAAACAAATTACACAACAAAATTTGATGAATTTGATTATGAACAACCACCGAATCCAAAAGAAATGAAAAATATTTATGGAAGATGTTATGAACTTATGAAATGACTTGGTTATAGTGGAAAAGGATGTGGTGCTAGAGAACAAGTTATTTGTGTCCCTATAGAGCCTAATACACAAGAAGCCACTAGTGGTCTTGGTTATTGTCCTTTGAAAGAAATAAAAGCATCAAAAAATCCTTCACTCAATACCAATACTATTACAAAATATTCTTCCAAGACAACTTTAACTTTGGTGCATCTTGAACTAATAGATACTACGTGTGGGAATATCTCATTAGATATGCATCAAATTCATAATTTTCCTACACATTATAATCAATAACATTAGTTGTTGCTCCTTTCCATGTGGTAGTTGTAGTATCATAGCATATTCACTACAATGCATGAGGGTATAAACTTGGCTTTATGCAATCGTATTTTCTTTTCACAAGGAGAAGCATATGATAATGTATTTTCGGCTCACCTTTTTCCCTTGGGGGACAAGGGGTTAAGTATCCTTATCCTACTATGGAACTTGTCATTTTCTCTTTTTTTTCTAGATGACCACCTTCCATGTATATAGAAGAGCAACCTTGGGATGCGAACGACATGCCTTAAGTATGCTCACATGTGATGTACTTTCTTTCTATGTTATCTTTAGCATTGCATTTTGGGAGTAACCCATCCTTTATATGACATATCTTTATTTGGAAACATATGCTTGACATAGGGCTTTCCAAAAACTCTCTCATGTCTTCTTTATTGTTTAGCATTGATCACTTTCTACTTTAAAGTAATTTCTCACAGCAAGGTGTTTAGAAATTTCTTTAAAGTGGGGGTATACATTTGAATTATCATTTTGGAGATCTAGGATTGTATCTTATGTTTCATTGAGCGACCTTATTTCACATGATGTTTTTTCTTCTTGGTGGTGTCATTGGGTTTAATGTCCTCTAAGAGTGTGACCTTTCTTGGCATATGACTTTCCTCTTAGTGGTGGTACTAGGCATTGCATTCCCTAAGTTGTGAATATTTTATCCTAGACTTGTCCTCTCTTGGAGACATTAGGGATGATGTTCCCTAAGAGGATACCTTACATGAACAAAGAAAAACCCCTTTGAACATGTATTATCCTATTTTCATTTTGTTCATAAGTGTTTAGCATAATGTAGCTTGCTAACCTTGTGAAGCTCAAAGTTACTACCCTTTTTCATGGCCACCAAGAATAACACACTTTCTTTCCTATGGTGCCTTGTTTGTTCATAAGTGTTTAGCATAATGCAGCTTGCTAAGCCTTATGAAGCTAAAATTTCATATTGTGTGGTTCCTTATTAAATTTATCAAAGGTGTAACTTTGGTATGGTATAATAGCCTAATAAGATTCTCTCATTTTCCACCCTTGGGGACTCACCTAGTGGATAATATATTTTACTAGCTCATGTGAGCGTGCGATGTTGTTTTCATAGTGGAAAACGATTTCCACTTGCAAAATTTTTTGGACAAATAGCTGAGGTGTGATCCACATCATGTTGGACCATCAAGTCTTGATCCACCCCTTTTTATTTTTCTTTTCTTTCTTTCTTTTAGTCTTTGGCATTGTATGATTGAGTATCTCGTCATTGTTGCATATAGATGTTTAACACAGGCATGTGTCTCCTTGTGCCTTTGTTGGTTTTATCATGAGATCTTAGATCTCTGGGGCTTGATCATCCTCCTCGATCTTTTTCATCTTATCATTCCAATGATTGTACAACTAGATTGTCTGCTTTAGTGTGAGTTTGACATAGGGTGATCCTCTCACAAAAGTGGGGGCTAAATGTAGTTTGGAAAAAAGTAACCCTTTACATTTTCTCACTTGTTTGGGCCCTCCTTGTTAAAATGGACTTACAAGTTCCTTAATTTAGTGTTGATAAATGTAGGTTCCTTTACGTTTTCACACTTATTTGGGCCCTCTTAATTAAATTGAGCTTAATTAGGCCTTAATTATCCCTTTTATTCATTTACAATCCTAATAAATTACATTTTTTGAAGGGGAAACCCAACAATAATTAATGCCTAAACATAACACTTTACCTTGAGCAATCTGTATTCTAGGAATAGGGATCTAGGATCCATTCACCCATGGGAGAATGGGTCTTGCCTAGACCTTTGGACCTAAATTTAAATTATGTTTTTTGCGGTATTTTAACATCTCTAAATCCATAATTCAATGTCGGCTTGTGATATTTGAATTTTTGGAAATTAAGGATACATACCTTTAAATACAAGGTCATTTCACTAAGTTTCACCTAGAATTTTCAAGAAGAAAACTAGCATTTTGATGAGAGAAAAATCATAACAAATTTGACAATCAAGAGCATTCAAGAGAAAATATATTAGAGATTTATTTTAGTAATCAAGATCTATCCATCATGTCAAAGTCTTCTTGCATCATGCATGTTTTTGGAGCTAACATTGTGATGTAGGTTTCAAGATCAATTCAAGAATTCAAAGTATCATTTCAAGAAAGATTCAACTTTCAAGATCCACATTCAATTCAGCCATTTCATGCAAGCTGCAGACTTCCTAATATCTCCATTATCAAGGTTTCATGCAAGGGTTTGTTGAGTGGTAACATAGAATTGTTCATTGTTCATTCCCTCTTTTATTTCATTATTTCAATTCAAGGTTTGATTACCAAAATTGGGTTTGACCAAGGCAAACCCCCATTCACCCAAAGAAAATCTCTTGTGTGTGTGTTTGTAGATTTAGTTTGAAGAATTTTTTTGAAAATATCAAAAGTGCAATTTTGTAATGTTGCATTTGTTGTCACCTTTGTTGTCAAGATATAGAAACTCAGATCCTGAATTCATTTCTAACTATCTAATTGTGAAACCCAAAGGATCTGGAACTATAGACACGGGAGCATAAGACCCAAAAATCAATTTTGAAAAACTCTACAAAGACCCATTCACCTATAGGTGAATGAGTCCTAAGAAAACTTCCAAAAATAATGTTTTGTGATAGGTGCATAGTAGTTTACCTTCCCATTTTTTCCAGAATTTTTATTATTTATGTTAGTTTTATGTTTCATCTTTTAGATCCAACCTTTACATGTCATAAATGAGTGCATTTGGTATTTTTAATCTTTCTCCCAAAAACCTTGTTCAATCAGTTTTGTCATTATTTCTATCAAAAGACACTTTGCAACTAATTTTGAGGTAGGTTTTAAGTGTCTTCCACTCATCCAATTCACATGAAGTTGACTATTTTTGTTAGAGCTATGTTACATCTACATGAATCAGGTTTTAGGTTATAGATTTGAGGTCATTTTCTATCCTATTTTCATCTCCCAAAAGTGTTGTTTAGTCATATTTACCCCATCCACACACAAAGGAAATTTTTAGATCTTCCGTATAATTGACTCACCTAAGGGTTGAAAGTGAATTCTATCTTGGAGGATCTCATTTCCTAAATGAGATAGAAAATAGGTAGGTTCATTACACCCAATTTTATCCTTTCTATTTATAGTAATTTTGGTGAAACATTCCAAATTTAGTTTAAAACCCTATGTGTTTTGAACCCTAACCCATTTTTCTATGTTTCAATTGTATTATCATTACATAAAATATCATGGTTGGTATTATATATAATGATGTTTTGAATAATTTTTTTTTCACATAAATAATGATAGATAGGTGGGGGACAATCTTATTTGGGTACGAATTGATCGATGTTTGGTCTCTACCAACTGGAATACCTCTTCCCTCTCCTTGTCTTCTCTCATCAAAATTGGCTCAGATCATACCCCGTTACTCATGAGTTAGAGAACTCCCCCCTAAGGCTAAAAGGAATTTTCATTTTGAATTAGTGTGGATGTACCAACCTCTATTCAAGGACCTTCTTTCCACTTTGTGGAGGGGTCGTGGATGTGGCTCTGCGATGTACAATATGGATTTTAAGCTTTAGAGTCTTAAGTGAAATCTAAAAGATTGGAGCAAGAGTTGTTTTGGTAATATTAAAAAAAAAAAAGGTCTCTCAAAGATTAGCTTCAACAAGTTAAAAAAGAGTTGAAATCTGGCTTCCAAGAGGATCTTGTTGTTAAGGAAAAGACTTTGCTTGGTGAACTTCATAATATCATTGAGAAAGAGGAGGTTTATTGGAAATAGAAATCCAAGAAAAAATGGCTCCATGAGGGGGATAAAAACTCCAAATTCTTTCACATGACGACGTCGAGACACAGTAATAGGAATACTATCTCTGAGTTGATCCTTAACGATAGACCCATTCTGACTAATGAGGAAGATTTGGATCATGCTAGTGTTTCTTTTTCCCATAACCTCCTCAAACCACATCAGATAGAGTTTCTGGTGGGTGACATCCTTAATGTTATTGTTACCCATTTTTCGCCTATGAACTCAATCAGGCAGGGTAACCCATGCTTTCAAAGGTTCTCGAAGACTAGATGGAGGAACATTTGCATTGGGATCACTTTTTTTTCTTTCCTAACTTGTTTGCTTCAATCAGATGTAGGGGAAGATTATGTTTTAATTCGGCACATGGATTTAATGTGGCTCCCAAGAGGGTTGAGCCCAACGTGCAGGTCTTCAGCTTGGGGGTGGGTTTCTTTTTTATGTTTTGCCTTGTCTTTTCCCTCTTTCCTTTTGCTTTCTTCTTTCCTTTTCCTCATTCTGTCGGGGGCAGAACCGGGTCGGGATCCGAACTTGGAACTTTTCTAAAATTCTGGTTCCTATTTCCGATCCGGTTCCGACCCCGCTTCCGTCGTTCCTTTCTTTGTTGGGCCCCTTTTTCTTTGTTTTCCATCAGAGTCAGAGGCGGGCCAAACCAAACTTGGAACTTTTCCAAAGTTCCAGTTTTCGTTCTTGTTCCAGTTCCAATTCCAATTCCACCCCCAGTTCCACTCATTCTTCTTTCCTTTTCTTCATGGCCTGAGATCGGGGGATGTCTCCTCCTCCTTGGTTCCCCATTATGTTTTTTTCTTTTCCTTCTTCCCTCGTATGTTGCTGGAAGTGGGTTTGGAATGAAATCTGAACCTAAAACTTTCATCAAGTTTCAAGTCCGGATTTGGTTCCAGTTCCGGTTCCGCCTTTTAAGTTTTTCCTTGTTCATCTTTGGGTTTCTATTTCCATTCAGGTTCCGATCTCAGTTCCGCTGGCCATTTTTTTTTTTCTTCCTTGTATTTTGTCGGGGGATGTTTTTTCCCTTTTTGTCTTTCCTCCTCCTTTCCTTCATCGTCTTTTGAGTTTTGGAAGAAGTGGGTCCGGAACGAAATCCGAACTTGAAACTTGATGAAAGTTTTAGGTCCGGATTTGGTCCCAGTCCTGGTTCCGTCGGGATTCATCTGTCTTCGTTTTCGCCCCCTTTCTTCCCCCAGTCCCGGTTCTGGTTATGTCTTGGCCCCACCCCCCGCCAGTTTTGAAGAATCTCAGTGCAAAGGAGTGCCTTCGCTAGGAGATGAGGACATCGACATGAGGTCTTTCTGACTGTCAGGTGTCTTGCCGAGTGAAAATGGCATCGCTATGACTCTATCCGCCCGCTATCACTTCTCCCCGACATCCAAGGTCTTGCTGACATGCGATCCTTCTAAAGCAACCTTTGACCACCTTGGAATCCATCTGGCACAAACTCAACCAATCAAAGGGCGCTAGGGAAAATCACGGGCTGTTTGACTTTTCGACTCCCCCTTGTGAACGAGATTGATGGAGCATGACGACATCGCTCTACTCCAAGATCGAGGGTGATCAGTTAGTAATGGCGCTGAATCTAGTGGATAGATCTAATACCACTTTTGGAAGGGGAGGTAGTCGTGAGTCATGATAGCAGTTGGAGATGACGGCTGGAGGAGCAAGAGGCATTAATGACCATGTCGCAGAGCATTCAAGGCAACTCTGACGAAATCTTAATGGCGGACTCGAAGGCTGCAAGATAATAACGACAGTTGTAAAAGATCTAAAGGCCATTCCCAGGGACGAGCTTCCACTGACATGAGAAGGGGATGTGCATTGAATGCTTCATTAACTTCATTCCAAAAGCCTTCTAGGGCCGATGTGTCCAGGCGCCGACTCATTTTGAAAACCCTAATGCAGGGGCCAACACCCTTGGTTGTATATATGGCATTTTTGCCTCTTGTAAAGGAGTTCTTAGTGAGGAGACTGCTGAAAGAGCATTATTCAAATTTTGTAACTCATTTTTCATGAATACTATAGATCTGTAACACAGACACTCCTGATTATCTCAATAGAAAGTTATTTCCTTCACAGTTTTTCTTTGTTGTTTAGTAACTGGTTGTGAGTTGCATGATTAAATTCTGTGTGATCCCTTTATTTGATCAGATTCCTCTAGTGCTGGATGCAAAGGATATTATGTCACAAGGTTGGTTTATGTTAGTGATCTCTTTCTTTTGCGTTTATATCTGTGAAAACATCTTGTTTTCCTTGTGTTAAGCATTAGAACAGTCGGAGCCTTACATAGACTCATTTTTTGTAAGCATAAATCTCTGTATTGTGAGATTGGTTGGTTCTATTGAGACCTTCTGTGAGTTTTCTGCAGTAGTGTCATATGTTTATCTTTGGTGTATCACCTATTAGTGATAGGTTTTAAATTAAAAGTATATCCTTCTTACTCTTTTCCTCATCATTCTTCAGTTTTCCCCAAGATATCTTAAAGGGAACCAACCCATAACTTGGAGGTCCACTTCGTTCCCAGCTCACCGACAATGTGTCAATAGGTTGCTACAGCTGATAGCTTAGCAAGGGTGCAAACTTTATTTGACAATAGTCTTTGGCACACCCAGTGGGACCGAGAATAGTTTTCAGTCTCAAAATAAAAAAATATCATACTACTGTTTGATATGTGCAGCATAAATTGTAGTCTTTAAGAGTCAAAATTTAGCATATTTGGCGACTCCGAGCTCAGATTTAGCAATTCTAGTGCATTACTGCCCATGAGAAGAGTGCAGACTAGGAGTAATTCATATATTTTAGAGTATTTACAGTTGTCCCCACCTAGAAGAAGGGGGACAGAAACCCAAAAGGTTCAAAGGATAGTGATCTATTCCAGAAGATCCAAGTCGAGTCCTGCTGTTAGAGGACATATTGTTGTTCCTATTGTCAACATCCCAGCAACAATGATTCCAGCAGTGAGAAACCAGCCATTTGTTGCTTTTAACCAAGGCAGCCCACTGAATTTGACTCAGCATGATGAAATTCCTATCATGGCCTTAAGAGGTTTTCCATATTTTTATGGGGAGGATCATACCACCCCAACAGAGCATATAAAAGATGTTGCCAACCTGTGTGATGTTCACCATGTGACTGAAGAAAATGTTGCACTCAGATTGTTGGTGGCGTCTTTCAAAGAAAAGGCCTTACAATGGTTCAAAGGCATGCCTTTCAACTCCATAGCAACATGGGATGAGTTAGGCAGCTAGTTGTGCAAGTTTTTTGAAGATAAATCAGACCACTTGTCCTTGGTGGAGCAATTGTCTACAATCAAAAGAGCTCCACATGAAGATATTTCAGATTTCAATCACCGTTTCCAAAGGACATGGGATAGAATCCCACAAAGGGTAAGACCTACTGCTAATCATGCATTCTTATACTATTTAAGAGCTTTAAATAGTGATATTTATGTAGTGATTCAATCAATGGAAGGTGATACACTTCCTACAACATATAGTATAGCTGTTAGAGCTGAAAACAACCTCATACAAGCTGGTAAAATTGCCCCAAGACCACCTATGCCAATATTTATTGCTCTTCAGCCTCCAATCCCTATGCAAGTTCCTCCTTTGGCTATTATCCCAAGTGCACCAACATTTCCATCACCTGATACCCAGCCTAATGGTCAATTAAACGCATTTCCAATTCAGTCTAATGAGCTACAGGAAATTAAAAGCCTTCTAACGACCTTCAATAATGAAATGGTTAATTTAAGAAAGCAACAGAATCAAGGTTTTAAACCTTATCATCCCTCATTTCAATCTAATTACCAGCAAAGTCAGACCAACAGACCATCTTATCAGCCCTATAACTAGGGCCAAAAGTCTGTTTCTAATGCAAGGCCATATTAAGGTTATGACTCTAATGCTACAAGCACTTCCAAAGAACTTGCACCCATCCAGAACAATTTACTTCAAGATTATGAGTGGTGCTTCCCGTGTAATCAACCCCATAATCAAAGTACCTGTGTAAATGGGATGCTTAACCAAGCCTTGATGGTTCATAACAGTAATATGCCTGTAGCAACTGAAGTACAGCTGCAAGAGCAGTAGACACCTGAGTCTACATTCTTAAACTGGCAAGGGGAAGAATTTTGTGGAGTGGTCCACACTGATTCTTCAATTACAGACAATACACACAACAAGAAGAGGGAAATAGATGAGGGACATCAACCTAATACAGTTCAGACTCAATCAAAACAAGGGCTGGACCAGGATCAAAGTGCCCCTAACTCATCAAAAGTTGACCAGATCTAGATGCTACCAAGGGGCTAGCCTTTGGTAGTCAACCAACAGTCTGATTTGTCATCCTAGGCTCCTTCAGAGAAAGGTAATGTTATTCCCCCTAAAAGTTAGGTTAAGCTTGCTACATCCTTCAATATACTTAAGCATATGAAGAAAATTAATGTACCCATGTCAATATGGGATTCTCTGAGTATTCCGGGTCAAAAGGACCTGCTTCAATCTACCTTATTAGGATTAGGTGTTCCAGATGAGCCTAGTGTAGAAAAGGAGAAGGTTGTGTTGGCTAACGTTACAGTTGGTAATAAAGAACAACAAGCTGCTAAGGCCAAGCCACCTCCCTTCTATTTATCATTAATCATAGGAGATCATCTGGTTCATAATTGTATGATTGACTCAGGGGCTAGTAGTTCAGTTATGCCCAAACAAATTGTCGATAAGTTGGGAATCAAATATGAGCCACTAGAAAAGGGGGTAGTACAATTGGATGGTATTGTTGTGAGCATAGTAGGGGTCATTAAAAATTTGAGTTTAACTCTACATGCTTGTCCCAATTTTGCAATACCACAGGATATATAAATTATTGAGTTGCCCCCGTACTTTGCCTTTTGTTTATCTAGGGATTTTATGGCCAAAATAGGTGGTTACCTATCCTCTGATTGGTCTCACATGCTGTTTAGAACTAGATATGGAACTAAAACCACTGTTAAA
Organism: Sequoia sempervirens; assembly: GCA_007258455.2. Lineage (NCBI taxonomy): Eukaryota > Viridiplantae > Streptophyta > Pinopsida > Cupressales > Cupressaceae > Sequoia > Sequoia sempervirens. Next base: position 125,044 of record VDFB02285136.1, on the reverse strand, counting down.
TCAGAACCCATAGCTAAGGTTCATGTTGAACCTTACAATCCATCTCCTATCAATGCCAACTTGTTCACAAGTGAACAAGTGGAGCAACCCACTGTTCCAGGGGCTGAGATTCAAATGGAAAGAACATCAGATGTTCTTCCTAAAGAGTGGGCACCTCAAGCTCATGAGGCGGATACAGGAAAGCAGTTGGAGGAGGTTGACATTGGTGTTTATATGATGCACGAGACTGACTCTTTTGTGCCTAATATTGAAAAGAGTAAGGAACAGCGTAGTGAGCAGCATGAAAGTGATTTATGGGAGTTGTATTTTGATGGCTCAAGGAGTAGAGTAGGTACTGGTGGTGGATGTATGCTGGTATCACTAGAAGGACAGAAGTACTATCAAGTTTTCAGATTCTATTTTAGCTGCTCTAGCAATGCTGCTGAATATGAAGCTCTAGTCCAAGGTTTGGAGTGGGCAAGACAGAGAGGTATCAGCTTCTTAAAAGTTTATGGTGACAACAAGTTGGTCGTCAATCAGGTGAGAAAGTTGAATGTTGTTAAAAACGATATGCTCAGGTCTTACAGGAATAGGGTATGGGACCTGTTAGAGGGATTTGAGGCATTTAATCTGATTTCCATTCCTAGAGCTCAAAATAAACATGCTGATAGATTAGCTGCTATGGGAGCCGAGCATGATATTCCAAAGGAGATTTGTAGTGATAAAGCTAACCAGCATATCAAGATTATAGTTAGGCTTGTCGTTCTTGATAATGATATACACTAGCAAGTTTTTGATAGTGACCAGCAAATTGTCAGCTTTTTGAGAGAAGAAGCTGAGTTCTCACATGTTAATCAGGAAAAGCTGCAGCACCAGTACAGTGACCAGATTATTCAGTTAAAAAACAATAAGTTGCCAAAAGGCGTGGTCACCCTATAATCGGTTTTTAATACTGATGATGAAGCTAGAAGGCCCAAGGGGAGTATTCAAGTTCAGCAAGATCACTACAAAGAGGTTGAAGTCTTCAAAGAAAGGCTTCTTAAGTTAGGAAAGGTATGTACAACTGAAGAGAAGCATGTTTTTATTTAGCTTTGTCAAGAATTTAATGATATCTTTGCCTGGAAATATAGTGATTTAAGGGGGTTTAATCCTCAGCTTGCTCAACATACCATTGAACTTGAGCCCAATGCCAAGCCTGTTAGACAAAAACAAAGGCCCTTGAATCCTAGGTTAGAGCCTTTGATAAAAAAAGAACTAGATAAGTTGATTGAAAGCAGCATCATTTTCCCCATCAAGCATACATCATGGGTTTCAAACCTAGTGTCAGTGAGAAAGAAAAATGGTGAAATAAGACTCTGTGTAGATTTTTCATGATTTAGATAGGGCCTCCTTAAAATACGGTCATCCTCTACCTTCCATGGAGCAGATACTTCAGGTAGTTTTAGGGTCTGAAAGGTTTTCCTTATTAGATGGCTATTCCGGTTACAACTAGATATTGGTGAAAAAAGAAGATCAATACAAAACAACCTTCACCACAAAATGGGGGACCATGGCCTATCTGAAAATGCCCTTTGGTTTATCTAATGTCGGGGAAACCTTTCAAAAGGCCATGGATATGGCCTTTCAGGGCTTAATGTACAAGATAGTCTTAGTCTATCTTGATGATATCACTATTTTTTCTAAGGAGGCTAAGGATCATCTAAATCATTTGAGGCGGATTTTTGAAAAGTGCAGGGAATCTGGGATATCACTTAATCTCAAAAAATGTGTGTTTGTTGTTCATGAAGGAAGATTGCTTGATTATGTGGTATCTAAACAGGGTATTACTATTGACCCTGAGAGAATAAGTGCCATCTTAGCTCTTCCCTTACCAGCGCATAAAAAGGGTTTACAGAGTTTCATTGGTAGGAAACTTTGTTAGGAGGTTTATCCCTGACATTGCGGATTTAGTAAGTCTACTAACTCAAATGCTGAGAAAGAATGTACCTTTCAGCTAGACCAAGGATGGAAAAATAAGTTTTCAGCTTATAAAGGAAGCATTGGCAACCACACCTACACTTCTGAATCCTGACTTTTCCAAATATTTCATCTTATATGCCTATGGAAATATTGGTTCACTTTTAGCCATACTTGTACAACGAAATGATGAAGGATCTAAACAGCCCCTGGTGCTCTTCAGTCAAGGACTCAAAGATTATGAGCTCAAGTACACTTTTGTAGAGAGACATGTTCTTGCTATCATAAGAAGCTTGAAGAAGTTTAGGCACATGCTTTCCAATAACAAGATTATATTGATGTTTTCTCATCCAAGCGTGAAAGAGTTTTTATTAAACAAAGATTTGAGTGATAGAAGAGCTGGTTGGGTCAATAAGGTGATGGAGTATAACCTTGAAATAAAGGTTACCAAACTAATCAGAGGGAGAGGTCTCTGTGAACAACTTACTGAGGATAGCAACAATAGTATAATGGAGGAGGAAAGTTTTGTTTTAACACTCCAAGATGGACAACAGGCTACTATACCTACTCCTACTGGTTGGATCACATAAATGACACATTTTTTATTGACTGGTGAGTGCCCTCCCGATCTGACTAGATCTGGAAGAAGGTATTATCGACTGCAATCCATACCTTATGTTCTTTTAAATGATTTTCTGTTTAGAAGAGACTTCCATGGTGTCCTATTAAGATGTATTGAAGTTGATCAGGTTGATAGAGTATTGCATGAATTCCATCGAGGATCAGCTGGCGGACACTTTTCTCTGAGAGCCACAGCTCTTAAAATAATGAAAGGAGGCTATTACTAGCCTACCTTATTTAAATATGCTCATGCATGGGTAAGAAGATGCAAAGAGTGTGCTATTTTTGCTAGAAAAGAGAAGTTGGCAGCCCTCCTGTTGCAACCGATTCAAATTGATCAGCCCTTCATGAAGTGGGGTTTGGATTTCATTGGGGTTATAAACCCACCATCAAGTGCAGGCCACAAATAGATACTCATAGCCACTAATTATTTTTCATGGCACTCAAAGAAGCTAATGAATCTTCCATCCTGAATTTCTACGAAGAGCTAGTTACTAGATTTGGTATCCCAAATTCTATTGTGTCAGACAATGCCCTTGCTTTTGTGAGTGTTCAAATTTCTGATTGGTTTGTCAAAAATGGTATATATCTGAGTACATCCTCTAACTATTATCCATAGGGAAATGAACAGGTTGAGTCCACTAACAAGAATCTCTTAAGGATCATTAAGAGAACTATGGAGGACTATCAAAGAGCCTAGCACACCAAGCTGAAATCAGCCTTGTGGGCTGATAGGATTACGTCAAAAAGGTCTACAGGACTTTCTCCATACATGTTAGTATATGGAAAAGAGGCAAGACTCCCCATTTCAGTTGAACTCCTAGCCCTTGATTTGGTAAACCAACTTGATATGATTGAGGAAGAGCCTATGACAGCAAGGTTGGCTCAGTTGATTGAGCTTGAAGAACACAGAGCTGAAGCAGTGAAAAGAATTGAGCAATATTAGGCTCAAATAAAAGGTCATTTGATAAAAAGGCTTCTCCCAGAGTGTTCCAGGAAGGCGACATAGTGCTCAAATGGGATGAATTAAAAAGCAGGCCTAGAAAGCACTCCAAATTTGATGCATTTTGGACTAGGCCATATATCATCACGGAGGAGAAACTGCATAATGCTTTCCAACTATCTAGGTTGGATGGTGTAGTGGAACCAATCCCAGTGAATGGGTTTCACCTCAAACGTTGTTTCTGAGGTATGCACCTAAAGTTGTACATAGCTATTAAAATTCTAGAGAATAGGTGTAGTTTTCTTTCCCTAAGTGTTGTCCCATCATGTTAAATAGTTTCGTCTTGATTTGTTCCTATTTTCATTAAAATATTGATAGCCTGTTATGTTCTATGAGTCTCAAATGAGTTACAACCATACACAAGGCTGCTCCAGGACTGTTTCTGAGTTTTCCCAATGACTCCATGCCCAATGGATTGGACTAGGCTACTGGTCTGCTTGTTGAGCAGGCAAACAACCAGCAAAGGTCGCCAGAAATGTTACCCATTTTTCTCCTATGAGCTCAATCAGGCAGGGTAACTCGTGCTTTCAGAGGTTCTCGAAGACCAGATGGAGGAACATTTGCATCGGGATCACTTTTTTTTCTTTCCTAACTTGTTTGCTTCAATCAGATGCAGGGGAGATTATGTTTTAATTCGGCACGTGGATTTAATGTGGCTCCCAAGAGGGTTGAGCTCAGCGTGTAGGTCTTCAGCTTGGGGGTGGGTTTCTTTTTTTATGTTTTTCCTTGTCTTTTCCCTCTTTCCTTTTGCTTTCTTCTTGCCTTTTCCTCGTTCTACCAGGGGCGGAACTGGGTCGGGATCTGAACTTGGAACTTTTCTAAAATTCCGGTTTCGACCCTACTTCCACTGTTCCTATCTTTGTCAGGCCCCTTTTTCTTTGTTTTCCGTCGGAGCCGGAGGTGGGCCAAACCAAACTTGGAACTTTTCCAAAGTTCCAATTTCCATTCTTGTTCCGGTTCCGGTTCTGGTTCCGCCCCCGGTTCCGCTCGTTCTTCTTTCCTTTTCTTCGTGGCCTAAGATCGGGGGATGTCTCCTCCTCCTTGGTTCCCCCTTATGTTTTTTTCTTTTCCTTCTTCCCTCGTATGTTGCTCGAAGCGGGTTCAGAACAGAATCCAAACCTAAAACTTTCATCAAGTTTTAGGTCCGGATTTGGTTTCGGTTCTGGTTCTGCCTTTTAAGTTTTTCCTTGTTCATCTTTGGGTCCCTATTTCTGTTCCAGTTCTGATCTCGGTTCTGCCAACCCCCTTTCTTTTCTTTTTTCTTCTTTCCTTGTATTTTGTTGGGGGATGTTTTTTCCCTTTTTGTCTTTCCTCCTCCTTTCCTTCGTCATCTTTTGAGTTTTGGCAGAAGCGGGTCCGAATTTGGTCCCGGTCCCGATTCTGCTGAGATTCATCTGTCTTCGCTTTCGCCCCCTTTCTTCCCCCGGTCCCGATTTTGGTTTTGTCTTGGCCCCGCCCCCGCCAGTTTTGAAGAATCTCAGTGCAAAGGAGTGCCTTCGCCAGGAGATGAGGACATCGACATGAGGTCTTGCCGACTGTCGGGTGTCTTGCCGAGTGAAAATGGCATCGCTATGACTCTATCCACCCACTATCACTTCTCCCCAACATCCAAGGTCTCACCGACATGCGATCCTTCTGAAGCAATCTTTGACCACCTTGGAATCCACCTGGCACAAACCTGACCAATTAGAGGGCGCTAGGGAAAATCATGGGCTGTTTGACTTTTTGACTCCCCCTTATGAACGAGATCGACGGAGCATGACGACATCGCTCTACTCTGAGATCAAGGGTGATCAGTCAGTAATGGCGTTGAATCTAGTGGATAGATCTAATACCGCTTCTGGAAGGGGAGGTAGCCGTGAGTCACGATAGTAGCTTGAGATGACGGCTGGAGGAGCAAGAGGCATTAATGACCATGTCACAGAGCATTCAAGGTGACTCTGATGAAATCTTAATGGCGGACTCAAAGGCTGTAAGATAATAACGACATTTGTAAAAGACCTGAAGGCCATGCCCAGGGACAAGCTTCCACCGACATGAGCACGCGATGCGCATTGAATGATTCATTGACTTCATTCCAAAAGCCTTTTAGGGCCGATGTGTCTAGGCGCCGACTCATTTTGAAGACCCTAATGCAGGGGCCGACACCCTTGGTTGTATATATGGCATTTTTTCCTCTTATAAAGGAGTTCTTAGTGAGGAGACTGCTAAAAGAGCATTATTTAGACTTTGTAACTCATTTTTCATGAATACTACAGATCTGTAACACAGAAACTCCTGGTTTTCTCAATAGAAAGTTATTTCCTTCACAGTTTTTCTTTTTGTTTAGTAACTGGTTGTGAGTTTCATGATTAAATTCTATGTGATCCCTTTATTTGATCAGATTCCTCTAGCGCTGGATGCAAAGGATATTATGTCACAAAGTTGGTTTATGTTAGTGATCTCTTTCTTTTGCGTTTATATCTGTGAAAACATATTTTTTTCCTTGTGTTAAGCATTAGAACAGTCAGAGCCTTACATAGACTCATTTTTTGTAAACATAAATCTCTATATTGTGAGATTTTTTGGTTCTATTGAGACCTTCTATGAGTTTTCTGTAGTATTTTCATATTTTTATCTTTGTTGTATCACCTGTTAGTGATAGGTTTTAAATTAAAAGTATATCCTTCTTACTCTTTTCCTCATCATTCTTCAGTTTTCCCCAAGATATCTTAAAGGGAACTAGCCCATAACTTGGAGGTCCACTTCGTTCCCAGGTCACCGACAACCTCGAAGTGTTCCCATGTGTCAATAGGTTGCTACAACTGATAGCTTAGCAAGGGTGAAAACTTTATTTGACAATAGTTATCCCCCTGACTCTAACTCAGTAGGAGGTTATGTCTATGGAATGAGGTTCTCTAGTGAATGAGATTCGAGAGGTTGTGTTTTCCCTAGCCCTTTTAAAGCTCTTGGTCTGGACAAATTTTCTTCTTTCTTTATTTAGATGTTTTACGATATTGTTGGTTAGGACATCATGACTATGGTGGTAGAATTTCTCTCTACTAGTAAAGTCCTTAAAGAATTCAATAACACTTTCATTTTTCTCATTCCTAAGCATCTGGGTGTTGTGATTATGGAAGCCTTGCAACATGAGCATGAAGTATGGATGGTTTGTGTTGGTTGTTCATATGTTTTCATTGATGTCAACATGGTGATAACTATATGAGAAGTCTACTTGGTTTATCAGAAGTTGTTCTCTATCGGTAATACCCTTTTGTGATGGATCAATGTGTTAGTATTTGAGTTCCAAATTCACCGCAAGATCTAATATGACTCTCATATACTGACCATTTTATCATGACTCATTTAGACAACTATATCCTATATCTTGAGACATTTTTTGTTGTGAGCAGAAAGTTAGATCTTTGACAGAGTTCAACTCTATATTCTGCTATTGTTCCTTGCTTGGCATACTATGTCAGAGACTCCACATTTTATTAAGGTGAAAATTCTTATGTCAGGGTTTTTTTGGTAGTATCTATGTTGGTGGTATGATGGGAAATTATTATGTTCTCGAGAATATGGAAGGTGTTTTCTTTGAGGTTTATTTGTTGGTTTGGAGAACTATGTTCTAGTCTTGGCTGACTTAGCGTATGCAATACATTAAGGAGACTAGTTATGCTTTAAGGATGTTAGCCAACTTGGTATAATGCACTACATGGATAAAACGTTTAATATGATGTTGAAAAAGAGAGTTTTTATTATTTTTTTCATCTAATTAGATCGACCTAATTGATGAATAAGATATACTTGTATATATATAAGATTCTTTGTGAGCTAGAGAGTATGAGAGGGTGAAGAGTGCAGGTGAAGTGTGAAGTGAGTGAAAGTGTGTGTGTGGAAGAAAGGTCTGAGCCTAAATGCTTTATTAGTTGTGGATCAATGTAGATTTGTTGAGTGACTATTGTGTGAGGCAGTACTTTATACTCTAAGCTTCATTGGAACTGAATCCTGCACATTGAAGGTGTATTCTATCAGTTCAATCTTTTGGTAGTGAGCCACTATCTTTATATCTTGGTGGTTAGACATCTTTTGTACTCAAGAAGTGAGCATTTTTCAAAGATAGTGAGTCCTAGCAGTGGGCTCTATAATATTTTGTATCTGGATATAATATATTGTGAGTTAACCCTCACCGTGGTTTTTCCCTTTTTGGGTTTTCCATGTAAAAATCTTGGTGTTCATGTGTATACTTGCATTGATTTGTTTTTATTTTCCCTCTTGTTGATTTAGTTAGAATTGTGAATAATGATTAGATGGATTTTATTGTGGTTTATGGAATAATAATTCACCACCCTCTCCATATTCCAGATGTTCAACAATTGGTATCAGAACGTGGTTCCTTGGAAGAAGCCTAATGGCTTGAGGAAGGTCCCAGAATTTGAATATAAGAACTCTTTTCCTCCAGAAGTGGTCTCTACTGGATATTCAGAAGAAATAGAAGATCTAAAGGAAAATTTGATGAAAGTGAATGAGTATATTGAAAAGCTGCAAAGTAAAAGTGTTGAAGCATGTGATCTATTGGTTAAGGTAGATGAAATTGTCTCTAGCCTACTACAACAATTGGATGAGAAGAAAATAACTTAAGAATATTAGTTAATTGAAATTCAAAGGAAGATGGATGAATGCATAAAGCTTGAGGAAGAAGCAAAAATCTTGAGATCTGATATGGAAAAGGAAAGAAGTTTTGAAGAAAAATTTAAGATAAGCTTAGCAATGCTTGATGAATTGATTACCTCTCAGAGATCAGCAATGGATAAGAATGGTTTAGGGTTTGAGGAAGGTCAAAGTTATAAAGCGAAGAAATCAATTGCTAAGAAGACTTGGTGCAAAGATGGACAAATTAAGGATCTAAGAAACGATTCCAGAAGAACTCTTGTGAAACAACCTAATGCTAAAAGGTATTTATCTTTCGATGGTGTTTTTTATTCCTGCAAGAAATTTGGTCATAAGGAAAAGGAATGCAAAAGTAAAATGAATAATTCTTTATCATTCTCTAGAAAATGTCTTAAGTGCAGGAAGATTGGATATGAAGTTAGTCTGTTGAATAAAAGAGAGAATGAAAAGAAGATTGCTAATAAATGCATTAAGAATAATTATCGGACGAAGAAGCATGATAATATCATTGATCTAAAAGAAGTAAGAAAGGAAATGAAAATGATTTGGAGAAAGGAAGGAAAACAAGTTGAATCAGAATCATCAGTCTTATCTATGTCGACCTCCGGTGTAGATACTCCCATCAATTTTTGAGTCAAGCAGTGGCTAAGGGGGAGAAATTATAAAAAACTCTAATAAACCTCCTCATCGATACTTGTGTCACATTTTGATAGAAGTATATTTAATGTGGTAACAAAATTAAGGTATTTTCTCAATTGCATGTGTGAAGGATGAAGTTTGCAAAATTTGAAAGAATGGAAGCGTACACAATTCTTGAGGTAATCTATCTGCAAATAGAAGCATTTATTGCAAAATCATTCAGAATGGAAGAAATAAATTCAAATAATTCAAAAGGATTATGTATTTTCGGAGAAGAATGCAAAGGAAGTTTGGAGAGAAATTCAGAGTTTCAGGGTTTGAAGAAGAGATCAAGTGAACTCAAAGTGAGCTCTAGAAGTAGGATATCTATACATTTCTTGTTGGAATTTACAGAGGTATTCCTATTTGCACAATCTTTCATTTTTACTGCTATGGATAATTCAAAGGTTGTGAATATTGTGGATAGAGTGCAAGCTAATTTGAAGATATATTTGAGGAATGTGTTAGAAGAGTATGTTGGTGCATTCTCTCACATCCCTTCGAGAGTGTTTCCCATAGAAGATACTTGCGCATTTGTTTACAGTAAGATAGAAGAAATGTCGTTAGTTTGGTTTAGCATGTTATGGGAAGGTGAATTGGAAGAGAGCCATGATACCTATAGAGTGTTAGTTGAGAAAAATTTGGATGTTTGGAGGAAAGTCCCTTTGTTTGAATTTGAGAAGAAGTATATTCAAAAGTTTTAAGAAAAATTCACAATGAATCTTTGTGGATTGATGAGGCACATTTGATTACCAAAGAAGCTACCAGAGTTGTAACTAGTTTGTGTTCCTCTAGACCACTTCCCAATCAAAAGGCAATGGATGAGCAAGAGATAATTGAGGTTACTGGTGTGAATCTTGAAGGGAAAGAGATTGATTTGAGATCAATTTTTGATCTAGTAATAAGGTATGTTTCTATGGTCATCGGTCACAAACTTTGTATCCCTAGCAATGACCTCACAATTTCTATTGTTGTACATATTATTGTTGATATGGTTAAAAGAGGTATGAATTATGACTTGTGTGAATTACTTCATACACACCTTTTTAGGAATTTAAAGGAAATCAAGAAGAGTAAGAAGAATACATTTTGGTATGACAATCTTGTTGTTTATCTGCTCTTTTACTTTTTGAGAGAATTGTCAGTAATAGGAATGATAGAATGGTCAAATACAGAGCCTATTTCCCATCAAATCAGGAACTTCATCATAAATCTTGGTAGATCAGATGCACAAGATACTACCCTTGCTGTATTCTTTGGAACATTTCAGATAAGAATGAGTAGAAGGTTTAGGATTCCAGTAAGTGTTGTTGAAAGGTACTCCAGAAACATCAATTTTCTTGTGTTTATAGATTTTTGTCACATTGAAGCAGTTGCATCAAGGTTGGTATGGATATCTGAATTAGATTATGAAGTGTTAGAGGCTGAAGTTGATAATTATGCTAAAATTCTTTTGGAAATCCCTAAGAATCTCAATATAGAAGGTACCTTCGGTAGTGCAACCAAAACATGGAAGAAAAGGAAGAGTGTTGTTAAGCAAGAAGTTGCAGAAGGAAGTGATTTTGAACATGAGCATGGAAATATTCAAAGATATTTGGAAGAATTGTAGAAGGTTAATCCCGGTGCTAATTTTGATTCATCTATTTCTATTGTGGAGAATCTCAAAGGCATGATTGATTCTTTGAAGGTATACATCTCTGGACTTGAGGTGCTAGCTAGAATTAGGTTTGATGAAGGAAATTTGGAAGATATTAAGGAAAAATGTGTAAGTGCACATAGTCGAGCGATGAAAGAATTGGAGAGTGTACAATTTTGTGAAGAAGAGGCACAAGAATTGCTTTCTTTTTTCCTAGATTGGTCTACTAGTACATTGTAGATAAGAAATGAGATAAGGATGAGTGATTCTAGGATGACCACTCAAGCAGATACATATGGGTTAGTAAAAGATAGAGATAATTAGAGGTTGTCCTACATTGTGCAGCTTTAGGACAAATTATTTTCTCTACATAATCAAAGGACAAAAGTTATCAAGAAGTTTGTGGCACTTGAGGACATGATTAAACTCAGGAACACTTCTATTTCTAGTGCTCTTGGTTGTATTGGTGAATTATCAGAGATTAATCTTAGTCCCAATACTTTAGAAGATGGTATAGAGTCCTTAACTAAGCTTGAGCTATTACACAAGACTCTTATAAGTGCAAAAGGTTCATGAGAAGAAAGCAAAGCATCATGGAAGGTCATCCTAGAGAGTCTCAAATGTTTTTCAGGTTCATTCAATTTTTCATATATTTTTTGTTACATTTTGACACATATATACCAGACTCTATCCTTTTTCATTAATGTCAAAGGGGGAGAGATAGCGAGATAGAGAGATAGAGGTTAATTGAGGAATTTTTTTTTTTTGAAGAATAGTTTTGATATGGGGAGTATTCATAGTATTCAGTTGTAGTATATTGGAAAAAAAATTTGTCATGCATGTTGCCATCAATGCCAAAGGGGGAGATTGTTAGGATTATGGAAGCCTTGTAACATGAGCATGAATATGGATGGTTTGTGCTAGTTGTTCCTATTTTTTCATTGATATCAAAATGGTGATAAATATATGAGAAGTCTACTTGGTTTACAAAAAGTTGTTCTTTGTTGGTAATACCCTTTTGTGATGGAACATTATGTTGGTATTTGAGTCCAGAATTCAATGAAAGATCTAATATGACTCTAATATCTTAACCATGTTATCATGACTGATTTAGATAACTATATCCTCGATATTGAGATGTTTTTGGTTATGAGTAGAAAGTTATATTTGATAGAGTTCAACTTTGTATTCTATTGTTGTTCCTTTCTTGGCATACTGTGTGGGAGATTTTGCATTTTATTAAGGTGAACATTCTTATGCTACAGTTTTGTTGGTAGTCTCTATGTTGGTGGTATGATGGGAAATTAGTGTATTCTTGGATCTGGAAGGTGTTTGCTTTGAGGTTTATTTGTTGGTTTGGAGAATTTTATTCTAGTCTTGGCCAATTTAGTGTATCCAATACATTAAGGAGACCAATTATTCTTTATGGATGTTAGACGACTTGGTATAATGCACTACATGGATAAAATGTTTAATATGGTGCCGAAAAAGAGAGTTTTGATTATTTTGTTTTTATCTAATTAGGTCGACCTAATTGATGAATAATATATACTTTTATATATATAAGATGCTTTGTGAGAGAGTATGAGAGGGTGAAGAGTGGAGGTGAAGTGTGAAGTGAGTGAAAGTGTGTGTGGAAGAAAGGTCTAATCCTAAATGCTTTATAAATTGTGGATCAATGCAAATTTGTTGAGCGACTTTTGTGTGAGGAAGTACTTTATATTCTGAGCTTCATCAGAACTAAATCCTACACATTGAAGGTGTATTATTTCAATTCAATCTTTTTGCAGTGAGCCACTATCTTTGTATCTTGGTGGTTAGCCATCTTTTGTACTCAAGTAGTGAGCCTTTTCAAGGATAGTGAGTCCTGGCAGTGAGCCCTTAAATATTTTGTATCCAGATATAATATATTGTGAGTTAACCCTCACTGTGGCTTTTCCCTTTTTGGATTTTCCACCTAAAAATCTTGGTGTTCATATGTATGGTTGCATTGATTTGTTTTTATGTTCCCTCTTGTTGATTCAGTCAGAATTGTGAATAATGATTAGATGGATTTTATTGTGGTTTTATGGAATACCGATTCACTCCCCCTCCCTCTGAGTATTCTGGATGTTCAACACTGGGGGCCAACAAGTTGACTGAATTTGGGCCTATTAGCCTCTATAACACATTTTACAAAATATTCTCTAACTTGTTGGTCAATAGCATTAAACCCCATTTAAACAAACTAATCCATCCTACTCAGAAAGGTTTTGTTCCAAGGTGGTAGATAACTAATGGTATTATGTTGGTGCATGAAACCCTCCACCCCATGGATAAAAGGAGAAAAGAAAGCATGGCTCTTAAGCTAGATATTTCCAAATCCTACCATAAGATGTCTTGGGGTTTCATTTTTGAAGTCCTTCATAGATTTGGTTTCTCTACTAATTTTTTGAAACTCATTTAGGGTTGCGTTACCTCCCTTAAATTCTTTGTGATTTTCAATGGCACCCCACAAGGTTTTTTCTCAGCTTCTGGTGGAATTTTCCAAGGGGAACCTTTGTCTCCCTATCTCTATATTATGATGGCTAAAGTCCTTGGTCATAATTTTAAACACAAAGTTTTGAATGGCTTCCTGGTGGGTTTTTCCCCTTCTTTTATGTCTCAACCAATCTCACATCAACAATTTGTTGATGACATGTTCTTGTTGGGGAAGGCCACACTGGCTAAGGCTAAAGGTTGAATGGATATTCTTGAGAAATTCACTATGGTCTCAAGGAAGTGTATCAGTTTTACTAAAAGTGCTATCTTTTTCCTAAATGTTGATCCTACTCTTCAATCTAGGATTTATATAACTCTCAATTGTTAAACCCTTCCCATTTCCTCGACATATCTAGGCATGCTACTTACTATTGGTAAAGTGGAAAATTCAGTTTGGTCCACTCTCCTAGAACTTGAAAGTAAAGAGGAAGCTCATTATGTGGAAGGGGGCTCTTCTTAGAAATGTTGGTAAGCTTCTCCTTCTCAAGTCCACCCTTCAAAGTTTGGCTATGTACCTAATGTCTCTATTTTTATGCCCACTGCATGGTCAGAGAAACTTGAACAAATCCAACCTAGATTCCTGTGGTCAGGAACGATGAAAGGAAAAGGTTTTCTATGGTGAATTGGGATAGTATGTGCTCTAGGAAATGTTATGGAGGTTTGGACTTGAGGAAAACAAGATTGATCAATATGACACTTATAACTAAAATTTCTTGGAAACTTCTGAACAATCAAGCGGAATAGATTTATATTCTAAAGGAAAAGTATTTGCAAGGACATGATTGCCTCTCTCTACTGGAAAATGGAGTTCTTCCTACTAGTTCTATGATTTGTAATAACCTCTTCAAAACTAGGAATTTACTCTTTATGCTCCTCTTGGCTAGTTAGATCGGGTACCTTGGTCTCTTTTTGGGATGACAAATGGTTTTCCTCACTGGCTCTTTGTCTCCATCCTATTTTTTCTACGGTTTGATTGGACCTCTATGCTAGGTTGGGAGTTACGGTCTGAAATTACTTATATTCCTCTATTGATCTGCCTAGATGGAAGATTGACCCCAACTGGTTCGACCCCCCCTTCGGTTGGTTGTTGAAGAACTTCTTAGAATAGTTAGGAATCACAAGTTCTACAATCTCCTTGTTTGAATCTTTGGTCTAGATGGCTTTGAAAGATGGAATGTATTCTGTTAAGACCATCTACAATCTCCTTTCTAGCTCATGGAACCCTTTGTTTGCTTGGATGTAGCTATGGAAAAGAAAGTCCCTACCTAAAGTCAAATTCTTTTTGTGGACTATTTGTCACAAAAGGATCCTTACTCCAGATAACTTCCAGAAAAAGGATTATAGCTTGGGAATTGGTGTTTTTTGTGTGAGAATGAAGCTGAGTGCATCTTGCAAGCCCAAAAATAAATCCTAATAATTTGGAGGCCTCTATTGTGTCTGCTTGGAATCTTTTAGATGCCCCTAATGCCCTCAATTCTCTTATCTTGCTAGACAAGAGAAGTAATCCTTGGTCCCCCCTAAGTTTGGTTGGATGAAGCTCAACTTTGACGGCTCTACCAAACCTAACCCAGGTCAAGCAAGTGGGGGTGGGGTCATCCATGACCATAAGGGGAAATTAATTCTAGCTTACACAATCAACTTGGGAGTTCAATCATCTAGCCTTGCTGAGGTGGTGCATCCTTCCATGACATACAAATTTCCACACAAGCTAGGCTTTCAAATTTGGTTATAGAGGGAGATTCTAGAAACAGGATTCTCATGCTAATGAGGAAAGCCTTTCCTTGTTGGACCCTCTAGGACCCTGTGTCCTTGGCTCGTAATCTCATGATTTCCCTTGGAAATTGCAATGCTAATCATGTGTATATAAATGATAATAAATTTGTCAATGTGTTAGCAAATATTGGATCCTTTATTCCAAATTTAGTAATTTGGGATAATATCCTCCATATCCCAAGTCAGGTGCTTGAATTAATTCAACATGATGCTAAAGTACTATTAACATGAGATTGAGTTGGATATAATATCAGCTCTTATTGATATTTTCCATGCTCCTCAATTACAAAAAATTAAGCCTACTAAATCATCTTTTCATATATACATTTACTTGTGGCTTTGGCTTTTGTATAGCCATTTCTATAGTTGGTATTACCTTGCTCTGAAATTTGTGATTTTAGCAATGGGGGTGATCTAGTTTAGGATGAACCCACTAATTGCAAGGGATGGAAACATGACAAGGAGGTTTGGGCCATTTTGAAATGGGGCAAGCTAGCTTCATTTCTGGAGGGTATGCAGGGGTATGACCCCAAGATTTCTTTGGCATTTGCTAATTCTTTGGTGAATGGCACTGTTATTGTGAAAGGATTTCCTTCATGGTGACTCCTGAGCTAATTATGGAGGTGATGGGGCTCTCTCTATAAGGGGTGTGCATTCCTCGTAAGTGGAAAGGCCATTACTAGAAAGACATGAAATGATTTTTGAAATATGGCGAGAGGGTGAACAAATTGTAGAATGGATTTAATCATGTGGACCTATCCGATGTTTGGAGAAAAATTACATAAGTCCTCATGTGGTATGTCACGCTCAAGGGGTGGTTATGTCGCTTTCATGCTCATCTTTTCCCTATGCTTAATTTCATCTTAGGTATAATGTTAAAATAAACTTTTCCTTTTGGATTTTGTCCTTGCTTGAGCAATCTGTTAGAAATCTCAAGGCTAAATGTAAGAAATTACCCATCCACCAAGGCTTTATTTTTCATCTCTACAGGTTTCATTATGCATTGTTACCCTCCCCTACCACTATTTGAGAGAACACTCTGACCATATACAACCCACCAATCCCTTAATGGACCCCAACCACTCTATTACCCTAGATGAAACCCCTCCTGCCATTTTCCATAGCACCCAAGCCTGGGGTAAAGCCCTCATTAATGAAAAAACCCTTCTCGACCCCATCACATACACCCCTTTGTCAGAACCCATGCCTATTTCTACTTCTAGGTCGGAGAGATCTGACAACTTGAATAACAATGAGTATTGGAATCCCACCTCGATCAACTCTCCTACACACTCTTCTTCTCATGCAAATGTCTCTGATGTCCCAAACACCCCCTATTTCTAACCCTAACCTTCCAAATTATCCCAATTTGTGTGCCTTTGGTGACACCCTTTGTAAAAAATCAATGAAATCTTAGAGACAATTAATATCCAGAAGGATATCATGAAGTGGCTCTTGGGCCAATTGGTAATGGCTAAAGAGAGAATCCAAATTTTGGAGGGAAAGGTTTTGGAGTAGTAGGTCCCATGGCCAAGGGAGGTGGAGAACAAGGGACATTGGGACATGATTTCCTCTATGGACAAGTTGCTTGAGAGGTGGGAAAATTGGGAGAAGGATTTGGAAGATTTGTGTGTCATTGTTGGTACAAAGGAAGATAAAAATAATTTGCTAACTGAGATTGATGCTATCCATCAAAACTAGGAGAAAACCATGCAATGACTCGGGTTCATCACCGATTATAGTAAAGAAACTGTGAAGCAAATTTCCCTCACCCTTCAAGTTTTTTAGGATGAATTAAGGAAGTGCTAGGGGAAACAGGTTGTAGATGATGGACAAGAGGATGGTCATATGTAGAAGAAGAAAGGTAAAATGGTGGATACCTTGGCTCATGATGTCACAGTGGATACTCAGGCCATTTAACATGGGCCTATAACTTTCGAAAAGAAGCTCCATTTTTTGTCCCAAGAATGGAATGTGATCATTGGTCTCAAGTTTTTGGGAGACCTGTAGGTGTCATGTGGTCCTGTGTTGGTCTCAGTTTTGTGTGCTTTCTATGTTGTTTTTTTCTGTTCGAACTATTTAAGGTTAAGTTTATGTTTTAGTTTTTGGGTTTCTCACTTCTCGTGAGGCCCTCGTTTGCCTCTATGGTGGTATTGTAATGGGTACTGGACCTTCTAGTTTTAATCTAATCAAAACTATAGACATGATTTTTTTTTATATAATTTTTAAATCATATTATTTGTAAATTATAGTATAATTATGGAAAATATAAATGTGAATTAAATAATTATTTTATATATAGTATTACAGTAAAGATTTAATATATTAGTCTTGGAATAATGTTTACAATGACCCATATGTAATGAACAATGAATTATAAAAATGAAAAAATAAAACATAAAAGAAAAATTCTAACCCTTTCTTCTTGTGTCAACAATTTAATAAGAACTCTTTGTCTTTCTCTCCACATGGTTAAGTGAAATGATATCATAAGATTATATTTTATTAACTTAAATTCTTACGTATGGCAAAGAAAAAGAAAAAGAAAATTTAATATTAGATATCTCTCCCCCTCCCCATCTCTCTTCACCCCCCTCCCTCTTTTCACATATTCTTAATAGAAATAATATCATAGGATTCATTTTTTATTAACTTAATTATACTTATATTTTATTTGATGTATTAGTTAGTTGGTGAATTTTATTATTTGGATTATCATTTGGAAGGGTTTATCCCTATACTTTCAATATAAAGAACCTAGAGGAGTGGGAATCATGAGAATTCCATCTCCCTTTTGTGTCACAGGCATTAATGTCATTGACATCTTAGAAAACTTCTAGAGCATAAATTATTTCATACGGGGATACATGCTACCCATCCATACATTTTTTTATAGTCTTCATTTCCATTCTATATTTTCAACATGTATATTTTGTGTGTACATTTAATTTCATGTGGTGACAAAAAATGCATGTGCAATACATTATAGTTATGTAGTACATTTTTGTTCAAACAAAGTTGGTTGTAGTGTTTTTTCCTCATGTTCAATTTTGGTTAGTATAAAGAACTCGTATTAACCTTTAATTCATACCCTAACAACAATACTCATATTGTGCAAACATGAGACATTGAAATGGCCTCAACTATACATCAAAGATAGTCACTTTTATGACATATACCAAATAAATTATAGTTGGGGTTCTTGATTACCACCTAGTGGATATGCTAATGTGCCATGTAGGGTATATATATAGGTTCCCATTGAAGAGTGTATTGATAGTATGATATAGGAAGTTTACTATACTTGGGTGGTATGTAATTTGAAGGAGAAAAGATGATGATAGTGTAGAAATCCAAATTTTACCACTTCCACATAGTCAAAGACGTCTCTTTATTCATCCCTTTACTCATCTACTTCATCCTCCTTGCCGGTATTAATTAAATCATTCATCTAATTAATATTTCATGTTCTACATAAGGTTCCTAAAGTATTTAATTTAATAAATACTTTTACCCTCTTTCCTCTCCAAATTTAATAAATATACCACTTTATTTAATTTAGTCATATAACCTCTTGGAATTTAAATTAATTTTTAATTCCTCACTTTCTCTCTCATTGTCACATCCTCCAACTTTTGCAAGCTGGTCTCTAATTCCCCTTAACCATCTCACCCTCTTCTAATCATAATTAATTTATGGTTAGGAGGTGCACACCCCTAATTATCATTAGGGTCACATCCTCCATAATCTCCCACTTGCCTCTAATATGTCATTAATTTGTCTAATCAGTTACTTGCACAACCTTAATCACTTAATTATGTCAACCTAATCTGCATGTCATTTATGGAATGTGCCCTAAGTCAACCCTATTAAAGGCTTTCTCCTTTTGGAGAAGGTACCCATTTTCCCATGTGAATTTTTAATTCACATTTAATCCCCCAATGCATTTCAAAGAATTTTAAATTCTTTCTCTCATTCCCATATGGATATTTGAGGAATTTTTAATTCCTCACATGTCCTCTCACCCACATGTGGATAAGGACCTCGTGTATGAGGACATCTTGTCCAAATCCCAAGGTACTATGTAGTACCTCCATGTCATGTCCACATCATCTTTCTCAAGCCATTTCACATGCCACATGTCATGATGTGAGGGCTTGTGAGTTCTCAACTCACCATAGCCCTACATCTTGGCCATGTTGGTTTAATCTCAACCATCCATTTCTCTAGAGAATTCAAAATTATCTATAAATACCCCCTCTTTTCTCTCATTTTGAGGGAAGATCATTGTGCTAACCAAACTCTTGCAAATTTTTCATTTGAGAAATACTTAGCCAAATATTTGCACTTGCATCCATTCCCATCCATTTCTTATCCATCTTGCATCCCACACTTGTATCTTTTTCCATTAAGAGGAGCATGTATCACGTCAACAATCAAGGGCCAACCAAAGGACAACTCAACAAGGTAAAATGTTCCATTTTGTTTTGTTAAGCTAATCATTTTCCCAATCTTGAGGTCTTAGGTGTTTAGGTGGTTCCTTACATGTTTTTTGTTGTTGCTCATTTTTGGGACCATGTTTTCCCCTGATCACATTTCTGGTACGCCTGGTGGGACCCATAAACGGGTCTGTATCTTTCACATTTGTTGTTTTTTTTTCACTTTTTGCAGGTGCAGGTTGCAGAGGGGCGAACCTGATCTTGAGGGATGGACCTTGCCTAGGGGTAGACCTGCCCTCCACATACTCCATAAACTAATTTTTTGCAGATTTTTCATAGAGGGGAAGATATGACCTGATAGACAGGCATACCTGACCTTTAGATAGGTGAACCTGACCTTCAGATAGGTGGACTTGACCTCCAGACAGGAAAATTTGACCTAGACAACTTTTTTTAGAAGGTGAAATTTTAGTTTTCAACACCTTTTTTGGCTGTTTTAAGTGTTTCTGACCACCTGATGTGTCCTGTTTGAGTCTGTGCAAGCATTTGATCAACATTTGGCAAGAAACAAGGACAAAAATCAATAACAAGTTTCCTTGCAGGGTTAGTTATTTATCAACTGCTACTTGTTGTTTTGCATAACTTAGGCATATAGTTTAACTAGGGGTGTCAATTAATCTTTCTTGTCATGTTTGTTGGTAAGCTATTTGATGTATCCAATCCCCTTGTTCCATCTGGTGATCCTAGGTGATGAGAAATTGTAGCTTACCAAGTATTTGTGTCTCCCTTTTTTTTCTTTTATTAGGGGACTTGCTTGGGGATTTCATCACCCCAAGGGACGATCCTAACCACACGTACCAGCGAAGTATATAAAGGGGGAGAGCCAAAGTTGTACCCCAATCCAACCATGTTGTAATTGGTGAAGCGTTGGGATGACGTGAAGAGTTGTTCTGAGCCTCTAGTATCTCGCTAAGGTTCCGGACTCACACTTGTAACGGGTTGGTGTTCACGGTTTGGGCCTCATATACCGGGTGTATATCGAGGACTCCTTAGTAACCATGTTCATCCTAGAATAGAAGACTTTGTCAGCCATACCCCTTCTACTAGTCTTAGGATTGTGTTGTCTGAACTGTCTTCTTTGTGTGAAACCAATAATTTTCTATTCTGTTGACTCAACTGTATTCTTTTGATTGATGCTTGTTGTGTTTTGGGTCCCTTGACTTAGTATTCTTTTCAAAACTCATGTTTAAACCAATCTAGGGGTAGAACTGCCCTCCAAGGGTGGACTTGACCTATTCTAGGGGCGGAGTGGACTTGACCTCTGAACCAACCCCTTTTCAGCCTATTTTAGCCAATTTTGACCAACTATTGTTGGACAGGCGGACCTAACCTCCAAATAGGCAGACCTGATCTTCAGATAGGTGAACCTAACCTCAAGGCATAGACCTAACCCATCCCAGGGGTAGACCTGACCTTTGACCAGTCAGTTTTATCATCCATTTCATCATTCTAGACACCCATTTCACTATTTCGCACGCCCATTTCACCATTCTAATCACTCGTTTCGCCATTCTGAATGTTTTTGAACCCATTTTGAGAGTCCATTCGCCATCCTAAACGTTCATACCCTCGATCTGAGCATTCATCGCCCTATTCGGTGTGCCCATTTACCCATCTCGAATAACTATTTTCTGCTCATTTTCAATTTGAATAGTTGTTTTTGGCCATTTTCAGTTCCAGGGGCGAACTTGACCCATCTAGGAGCAGACCTGACCTTGAGGGGTAGACTTGACCCTTTCCAGGGGTGGACCTGACCTTCAGACAACTTTTTCAGTCTTTTGTCTAGCCATTCCAGGAGTCATTCATTCATTCAGGATTGTCATTTTCATGTTCCAAGTAATCATTCACCCATTTCAAACTTTTGTTTCCTCATTCTGAAAGTCAACCTCCACCATCGAGCATCCATTCACCCATTCAAATCCCTCATTTATCCATTTCGAACCCACATTCACTCAATCATTTCCCCATTTCAGATCACCGTTATTTCATTAAACTTCGTTAAAGCAGTTACCCAAATTGACCTAAGTGTTCATCTCTAATATTCATCTATCAAAACTGACTTAGGATTTTCATCCATCCTAAGTCGGTCATCCTTGTCGGCCCAATCAATCCACCTCTATCTCAAGTTGGATTTGGTGTCGTTATCATATATCCATCATTTAGTCGATTAATCAACACCTAGCATTACCAAGGATCACTCTTGAACTCGGTTTTGGATTCCGGTCATCATCAATCACCCTACCATCCAATCTTATTAATCAGTCATCAATCCAATCCAATCCTTATATCATCAATTGCCCAGTCAATCTATTAAATCCAATCCAATTTGACCAATTGTTTACCAATTAACCCAATCTGATCTCATCAAACAAATCCACTTTGGTCAAATCAATCATCCAAACCAATCCTATTGAGCCACATCCTTGTTAGCTAATCCATTGGGCCAATCCTTTCATCATCATCTAGATCATCCTAACATCTTAGTCCATTCTATCATTTTGCATGCCCGTTCAGACCCAGTCACAAACAAGGAAAATGGCCAAGCAACAAGCCCAAAATTCCCAACCAAACATCCCTCAAGATCCCAACAACGTAGCTAATGTCTTACAAGATCCCAATAACAGTATGAATATCCCTCAAGATCCTTAGAATGGTACATCATCATAGTTCAATATTGATGGTCAAAACACATCACCACCCGAAGATGAGAACATGGTCAATCAACCCGAACTTACACTTGAGGAACACTTTAGTAACCCTACCAATGTGCAAATGATAGATCTCCTTCTCGAAAAACATGGGGAAGAAATCATGGACCACCTAATTGAAAGAGGTGTCAACCTATCCAAGTATAGCAGTTCCACATCTAACATACCCCAAGGTTCACAAATCGCACCAGGAAGTTCATACATCCCAATGTTCCTCTAGTGGAGGGTTGGCACCAACCTGAATTCGGCAATGTCATTTTCTATCACATTAAAAATCCCCCACATGCCACAATCTTAGTCATGGGAGCTCCTCAAGTAATTGATCCCAAAAATACTTTTTCCTACAACATGCCGCAAAATGTCTGCAACCTCTGCCATTAATGCTGACAACACCACCCCTTTCAAATCAACCTCCCATCAATGTTGGGGGCAACCCTTTTACCACATTGCCTCCACCTCTTGGGGCCACAAACCTACCATCACCTTTGTACACATACAGCCTCCCCAATCTAACATACCACCTCCATTACCACCACAAGGTACATCCCAATCAAATGTTCCCTTTGGTACCCAACAACCTCCTTTGCAGAACGCCTCTACATTATCTCAGCTGCCTCGTCAACAACAACACTCACATAACCCCTTGATATCTTCACAACAACCACCACACCAATCTCAAGGAAATCCATCTCGACCTCCTGCCCAGACCATATCCCTATTCCTTGCATCCATTCTATGTCTGCAAGGTCAATCACAATACAACATCCCATCTCGACCCATGCAACACCTGGCATCGCATCAGCAACCTCCCCAGCATTATTATTATCATAACCAACAACAGTCCCAGCAACAACCACCTTATGTGGCCTACCAACAGTCGCAACAGTACCTTTAGTACTAGCAGACCAATCCACAACATCACATTCAATCTCCTCAGCATCCTACCGCACATTTTTATCAAACAAATCCATACTATACCTTGCAACAACAACCCCAGTACCAACAAACTCCCTCAGCACACGAGTAAGGGATATCATCAGCTCACTATCAAAATCCATTTCTCAATCTTTAAACACTATCTCAGTAGGATCCTTCATCGTCCTACCACCCATATCCATCCAACCCATCTTTAGCTCTCATGCCACTAGTCAACTTAGATCTGTTAGAAATCAAAGCTGCTTTCAAATATCTTCAAGATGGGATTGGCAAACAATCATTCAAATTTGAAGACATATGTCCCTATCCATTTGATCCCTCCATCTCGTTGATCCCCTTCCCTAAACACTTTGAAATACCAAAATTAAACACATACAAGGGGAACAAAGATCCTAAGGCCCACTTGCAAGAGTTTTACTCCCAATGTCAGGAAGTTATGCAGAATGACAACTATCTCTTGTGCCTGTTTCCACGAAGCCTAACAGGCAATGCCCTAGAATGGTTCATGATTCTAGAATGAGGGTCCATAAAATCCTTTACAGATCTTTCAGAAAAATTTGTTTCTTACTTCTCCTTCAATTTGGAGGACACTGATACCTTGGATCTCCTCAAAGAGAAGTAATGTGAAGGTGAAACCTTTGCTAGCTACCTTCAAAGGTAGTGTGCGCTAGCAAGCCAAATGAAAACCCCTCTCAAAGAGAAAGACATGGTCACACTCTTTGTGGAGAACTCTCATCCTGACATGGCTCATAATTTTAGGTTACACTATGTCACCACTTTCACTAAGATAGTGGAAAAAGGACCCATCTTTGAATGCACCCTTATTGCTAAAGGGCACATCAAGATACACAACCATGACAAAGAAAGGCCATCCGGTGATAAGTCACACTTTGGAACAAGAAAAAAAATGTAGTGAATGATGGTGTCACTAACACTAAACATGTTCAAGTGGCCAGTACATCCTAGAGACAACAACCATCTATGCCTAATGCCATATCTATTCCATAGGGGGCGTCTTGTCCTCCCCAATAGTCAAACCAAAATAGTCAAGGGAACGACAAATGCCAATATGCTCAATTAGGAGAACCCTTGAGTGTCGTCTTCAATAAGTTGTTACAGGTCAACTACCTAATCACGTACCCTGTCACCAAACCACTTGATGAATCCAAGTCCAAACTTGCCTGGTTTAGGGGAGAATGAATATTGTGAATTCCATAAAATTAAAGGGCACACTCTGAATAAGTGTCAAGGTCTCAAAAACTGTGTCCAAGATCTTATCGATTGAGGAGATATCAAAGTCGACACTAGTCAAGCTTCATCATCTAATGCTCAATTGCAAATATACCAAAATGCCTCCCCTAACCATAATCAAGGCACAAGCACCTCCAACAACAATCCCCAAGACAGCAACACAAATAATATAAGCTATAAAAATGTACCCCTCAATTATGATGGTATTGTCCATTACATTGAATAGGTAGAACCTCGTGTGTCTATGATACATGTTAAGGCTAAAGATCCCCAATGTGTTGTCACTACCCGATGGTCCCACATTACTATTCTTGCAGCCTCCACATCCGCCCAATCAAATCCTATAAACTCTTAGTACAACATTCTTGATCACTTAGGAAAGATCCCTGCTTAGATCTCAATCTTGGACCTACTTAAGTCTTCTCTTGTACATCAAGAAATTCTCAATAGAGGTTTACAGGAAACTCATGTACCTAATGAAATCGATCCCACACGGTTCCAAGCTTTAGTAGGACACCTAGATTTATCTTACCAGCTACACTTAAGCCAAAATGGCATGCCAAATATTGATGCCAATCACAATCGTCCCTTACACATCGAAGTCCTGGTTTCTCATCATAAAATAAAAAGGGTCCTCATAGATAATGGCTCTGCCCTCAATCTATGCACTCTGAAATTCATAAAATAGGTGGGGTATACTCAAGAGGATTTGAGTAATCAAATCATCACGATCAAGGCTTATGATAATGCAAAAAGAAATTCTGAAGGAATTATCAGTCTTCTTATCCAGGTTGGACCTATAGTTCAGTACACTACCTGTCATGTCCTTGATCTAGAATTACCATATAATCTCCTCCTCGACCACCCATGGCTCCACTCTATGCAAGCCATTCCCTCCACATACCATCAGTGCCTAAAATTCTCCGTTAATGGACAAGAGCTCACCATTTATGCTGACCCCCAACTGTTTGAATACTACCGCGCTTTAGAAGAATCATTTCCCCATTTACATTATTGTCCTAGGGTCGAAATGGGGACATCTCAGTCATCATCCCCCAATCCATCATCCACCATGACGATCACTCCACCTTCCACCACCAATCCTACAATCACCAAAGTCCAGATCATTGACAAGGGGTGTGGTGAATATGAAATGCATACAGCTCTAAATGTGGCAACCATGCCACCATCACCACACATGTATGGCCAACCTTCACAGGCTACTCCAAAGGAAGACAAGACTATCACCTTCAGTGCAAAAAAAATTCCCACTACCACTTTCCGGTCTCCTAGTATAAAGATAGATGCACCAGAAGAGGATATTAGTCAATGGGTATACCATGAAGAACCCCAACTAGATCCTCCTCTAAAGGAATACTTTCAGGAAGTATACCCTTGGTAAGCTAAGTTCGTAGAAAATAATAACTACCAAGGTGGGGGCCTAGGTAAGGAAGAACATGGACGGTTGCAACCCATTGATGTATCAAAGCTACCAAGGAATATAGGTCTCAGATATGACAAAAAGCATACGTGTTACTATGTGTGTACGATGGACAATGGTCCCTTGGAAGACATACCTGAGGAGGAATCCATCATACGTGTGTATGATGATGTTGATCACACAGATCTCTCATCCATGTTTGATTGCTTATCCATCTTTACTATCAACCTTTCTCTTCGCCATCCTGAACTCATTGATTAGGACCTACGTGATAGCACACCTACCAATGTCTCCTTGGATACATATGTCAAACTCATGGGATTGGGGGAAGATGAATGCTCCAGTCGCAAAAATAAAAACAAGGAAAATAGAAGGCTATCATCTAGTGAAAACCTCCTCAAGGCACTTCCTGACTTGGAAAAAGTAAAAATAAATGACACATCTGATAGTGAAAACCTTGAAGAGGTGCTAGAGGATGGAGACATTCATCTTCCCCTTGTAGGAACTCAGTTACCCACACGATCATCCATCCTAATTGAAGAGACTCAAGAAGTTAATCTGGGTATTGCAGAAAACCCTAAGATCACCTATGTGGCCAAATCTCTATCAGAGCAAGAATATTCAGTCATTCTTCAACTACTCCATGATGGTATCATTAAATTTTCCTAGTCATACTCAGACATGCTAGGCTTAGACCCTGCTTTGGTAGTTCATCATCTGGATGTTCGCCCAGATGCCAAGCCTGTCAAACAAAAGCTCCGAAAAATGCATCCACAGGTAGCATTATTAGTCAAGAAGGATTTGGAGAAATTACTGCATGCCGATTTTTTCAGGCCAATTGACTACTCTAATTGGATCTCCAACATAGTACCTGTTGCCAAACCAAACAGAGACATTCAGATTTGCATAGACTTCTGGGACCTTAACAAATCCTGTCCAAAAGACAACTTCCCATTACCTAATATTGACATGTTGGTCGACTTGACTACAGGACATGAGATGTTATCCCTTATGGATAGTTTCCTTGGTTACAATCAGATCCGAATTGCACCTGAAGACCAACACAAGACTGCTTTTGTGACACCTTGGGGTAATTTTTGTTACAATGTTATGCCCTTTGGTCTCAAGAATGTGGGGGAAACATATCAGGGGGAAATGAATTCCATATTCCATGACCTCATCCATATTATCATGGAGGATTATGTCAATGACTTGCTAGGAAAATCCAGAACCCGAGCAGAGCATCCTGTCATCCTGAAAAAGATATTTGAGCGTTTAGAACATTACAAGTTACGACTAAATCCAAAAAAGTGCGTCTTTGGTGTTACATTAGAAAAAATGTTGGGTTTCATAGTCTCCTAAAGGGGTCTTGAGGTTGATCCCGTCAATGTGAAAGCTATTCTGGATACGACACCCCTGCACAATTTGAAACAATTAAGAAGTTTTCAAGGGAAGTTGCAATCCATCCATCTGTTCATAGCCTAGCTTGCAAATAAGTGTCAGTCATTCAACAATCTTCTGAAAAAAGACTCTACCTTCAAATGGAACCAATAGTGTCAGACAGGTTTCGATAAGATCAAGGAATACTTGGCTCATCCACCGATCTTGATGCCACCCATTTCAGGGAAACCCCTCCTGCTTTACATCTCTACTACTTCAGTCGCACTGGGGACATTATTGGTGCAACATGATGAATCATCAAAAGAAAGAGAAATCTACTACATCAGTCAAACATTGGTCGACTATGAATTAAACTATTCACCCATGGAGAAAGCCTTTCTGGAAGTGGTCTTCAGTACACAAAAACTCTGACATTACATGCTCAACCATTTGATTAAATTAATAGCAAAAATTGACCCGCTAAAGTATCTGTTATCTAGAACCACTTTAACTGGTCGCATGGCTAAATGGGTCATTATCCTAAGTGAATTTGACATAGAGTACGTGGATTGAAAGGCCATAAAGGGACAAGTCATAGTTGATCAGTTGGCCAAGGCACCCCTAGTGGATGCTTACCATCTAGTCATGAAATTTCCAGATGAAGTTTTCATAGTTTTAGAAGCACCTGCTTGGACATTGTATTGTGATGGCTCATATACTCATAATGGATCAGGCACGGGAATTCTATTGGTTACCCCTCAAGGTGATTACATTCCAAAATCATTCAAGATAGCATTTTTGTGTACCAACAACATAGCTAAGTATGAGGCCCTCCTCATGGGCCTCTGAATTGCAAAGCAATGACACATAACTCACTTGAGGGTCTTTGGTGATTCATTGTTGGTCATTAAGTAGGTTAATGATGAATTCCTAACAAAAGATGATAAGTTGTCACCCTATAAATGCATGGTGGATGATTTCAAGAAATACTTCACCTTCATACAATTTGACCAAATTCCCAGAGTATAAAACAAAGCAGCTGATGCAATGGCTACTATTGGCTCCTTGATTGACATGCCTAAAGATTGAACATAATGTGAGTTCCTTGTAGAAATTTTTTTAATCCCAGCATATGATATCCTTAAGACTGACATGGTGTGCGATATTGTGGGTCCCACTTCCCCATGGTACCAAGATATATATGCTTATCTGCATGATAATATTCTACCCCCAGACCTCACACGAAACTAGCAAAAATCATTTATTCAACATTCATCCTGATACATTATCGTCGGTGATACACTTTATCATTGTGGGTATGGTGGAATCCTCCTTAGATGTCTGAGTGAGACCGAAGCCCATACTGCACTAACGGAGGTACATAGTAGTGTTTGTGGGGCCCATTCATATGGTATGGCTTTGGCCAAAATGATTCTCTGAGCTGGATATTATTGGCCTACATTAGAGCATGATGCTTTTGAATTCGTGAAGAGATGTCTTCCCTGCTAGCAACATGCCGATTTGATTCATGCTCTAGCACAAGACCTTCAACCCATCCTAGCATCATGGCCCTTCTCTCAATGGGGTTTTGACTTGATTGGCAAGATTTACCCACCATCTTCCAACGACCATACATTCATAATTACTGCCACTGAATACTTCACCAAATGGGTGGAAGTAATGCCACTCTCGTAAATCACCGACACCCAGATTTCAAAATTCATCCTTTACCATATTATCTACAAATATGGTATTCCATCCACCATCCTATCCGATAATGGAAAACCTTTTAAAAACCAAGCCATGAAAGATCTCTATGACACCTTTCATATCCAGCATTGTTGGTCAATGCTTTATTACCCCCAGGGTAATGGTCAGGCAGAAGCAACCAACAAGACCCTTATCTACATCCTCAAGAAAGTTGTCAATAACACTGGTCAAGATTGGAACCTCCATATTCATCCCGCCCTCTAGGAATATCATACCTCCATCCACAACCCTACAGGCACCACCCCCTATTCTTTAGTGTATGGTACCAAAGCCATCTTTCCAATCGAAGTTGAGATCCCATCACTGAGGGTTTCTCTAAAGAACCTTATTAGTGAGGAGGATGCCTGTGTTGCACGACTTGCACAGTTGGAGTTACTTGATGAAAGATGAATCAAAGACTATGATCATATGCAAGCATACCAGAACTGCCTCAAGCATAACTACAACAAGAAGGTTCGTCCTTGACAGTTCCAGGTTGGTGATCTTGTCCTTAAAGAGAACCAGCATACCCAACAGGACCGAGATAAAAAGGAAAATTTGAAGCAAACTGGTTGGGTTCTTATATCATAGCCACTAAATATGGATATGGGGCATACATAATTGCTACCCTTGAAGGAAAGCCCCTCGAAGAACCTATCAATATCATGCATCTAAAGAGGTTCTACACCTAAGTCCGCTTAGTAACCCCACCTACAAAAAAAATAAAAAATCAGAAAAATCCAAAAATAGTAAAGAGAAATAAATTCATCCTATGGTAAAAACCACTTTTGGTGGCACCTTGGATAAGTACAGGTGGTCAAAACCTAGTAACAGGTGTCATCTATAGAGGGCTTAATCATTATCTACCTTGCATCCTAGTTACTTTATGACTTCATCTATTCTATCCTCACATCCCCTCCCATCCTATCCTTGGCCGTGTGGTATATTTTTGATTGAGCATTAGACGATCTACCTTGGCTATCCCTCATCCTAAACTTTTTGTTATCCCACTTTGAGCTTTTTTCATTCGTTTGATCATCGGTCAGTTTATGTCATCACATAGGATCATCCATTGTGTCGGTCTCCATCTAGATCTCATCTTGTCAGGTTAGTCTTTTCACCCTTGGTTGAACTATGTTGCCCCTGCGCTATCACATAGGTAAGGCTGATCATTTGATCTACCCCCAGGGCATTCGGGTCATCTTATGATGGTCCTCCATCATCTTTCCTCATTGTCTCCTTTCCGCTCTTATCCATGGTCAATTTTCATTTGTCTTTTTTGAACTATGTTTCCCCTATGCTTTCACATAGGCAAGGTCAATCTTTTGATCCACCCTCGGGGCTTTATTTCACTTTTTCTGGCTATGTTTCGTCATCCCTCATTAGTCTCCATTAGTCCTCTTTCTGATTTATCCATGGTCTTTTCTTGAACTACAAGGGCTCTATGCTTTCACATAAGCAAGGTTAATCTTTGATCAGCCCCCCGAGCCCCTAGGTCTGTAGGGTGTGTCAATCCTTTGTCTGGTCTTTGCATCGTGTTGTCAAGAGTATCCTTACCTAGCTTATTCTTTGCAAACAAGATCCTTTAGTGATGGAGAGTCTGATTAATGACAAATATCTTGCATCAACTGGGTCATTTTATTTTAGTATCCGTCATCGGTCTCAATAGGATGCATCCTTCCTAACATACCACATCAACCCATCCATCTTCGTGATCCTATGGCAAAGGACATTTGTCTTTGATTATGATTTATTTTCATTCTTTTGGATTTTGTTTATTGTTTGAGCTCCCTGTCCTCACTTACCAAAATTGTCATGATCCATCATATTATGGTGTGTTTTGATGAGTTAATGAAGGGGCATCTCTTGATTTTTGTTGTTGTTGTTGTCTATTGGGTCGTTCCCACGTAGTACCCACCAGGACCCCTAGGGTCCTGTGTTACGTTGGGAACATCCTTTTGTTCTTGTGGTTATCCAATACCTAGCCCGACCAAGGTCCTCGTGACTTTGGGGTGTTGGGATAACCTTGTTTGTTGTGTTTGTTTCATGCATTAGATGCCAACTCGCCTTGGTCTTATATATCAGGGTATTCGGTATCTTATGCTATAGAAAAAATCAATGCTCTGAAGATGGCAAATTGTGTTCTTGACTACATTTCATTTCATTACATGTGCCCTTCATTCAACCTTGTTCATAACCCATGACTTGTGATTTAGGTTGTGCAAACTTTGATTCTTTTTCCCTTGGTTTTCTTCTTAGGGTACTAATGGTTCTTGATAGGTGCAGTATCACACCCATGTTACACCTATCGTTTACCCACATTCCCATAAAAGTTCTTATTGACATATAGGTTTGCATTATATGCACTCATGTTTCATTCATATTATAGGTCACATTTGTAGATACAACATATTTTATTTTTCATAGACTAATTAGATTAAGTATCTTAGTTTCATACATGTCCATATTAACATTTACATGATACATGCACCACCATATTGTTAGATCCATCCTAATTACATGTTATACCAAATATTCATATCATATTGCATTATAAACTTTAATACGTCCATAATCATCCATCCATATAAACATAAAGTATCATATACATGTGCATACATGCATAATCATCCATCCACATAAACATAAAGTATCCCATACATGTGCATACATAAACTAAATCATCCATCACATAAAACATAATGCATAGTGTCAATAAGGGCTATCATATATCATAATCAAAATAATACAATGTACATGTAGTGCGTTGTGCGCTATGCCGGATCTGGAACTTCCTGCTCATAGGCACACCTCTAATAACTTGCCTCCTGCATATAATCATCCCATCGTGTAGCCTAATACCTAGCAGCATTCTGCTCATGCCTATACCTGTCTCGATCCCCACTAATGGACCTCTACTCCTGCCCAAAGGCCTCCTATGCTAATATCAACTATTTTACCTGCTCTGTGGCTCTGTCCCTCTTAGCCTCTACAACCTGTAACTGTGTTTGCAATCCCTATACCTCTGCCCCTGGCTCCCGCTCACTCTATAGCATTTGCATCTACACCTCTACAATATCTCTCTCCCTATGCGCGGCTTGTGCTCGAGCCACAATTGTATCCCTATCCCTCTGAAGTGCATGAAGTCTCAACTCGGTTGCATCTCGCTCTCTCCGAAGAGCTAATACCTGTGACACCACTGCATCTCTCTTTCTATGAAGAGACTGAACCTGTGCCTCTACCACCTACCTCTCACTCTATAACACCTGAACAGGTGTCTGTGCCACATCCCTCTCTACCTCTATGGCCTGTACTTTGTGTTTGTGCCATGTCTCTCTCTGTCTACAACACATGTATCTGCACCCTCATCTCCTCTCTCTGCTGCATCAATCCCATATCCCCAACTATCTGCTCTAAATAGTACACTTTGTCCCTGAGCATATCCCGCTCCTGGTGCAGATCTGCTCTCTTTCCCCATAACCACTCTAGCTATCTCCGCAAACCATCTATATCTCATGCAGTCCCTGTCCCAATCTTTGGTAGCTCTTGCCTTGTCCCTACTCCAATAGCCTATCGTATCACCTCCTCAGCCACCAAATGATCTCTCTCCCATCTCACTCCATCCCCCTCCTCATGCTCCCTAGCCACCTTTGCTCGCAACCTCTCTACCTCTTCCTACAAGTCAACCACCTCATCTTGTGCCTCATCCCTCTCTCTCAACAATCTCCTCTCCACCTCTGTCACCATTATGGCCAATTCTAAGTAGTCCCTCTCGCTCTGGGTGAATCATTCCTATAGCTCACTCATCTCTGCCTCTAATCTAATCTGCTTTGCCTCTGTCTATCGTAATCATTGCTCATTAAGTTGCAGTCTCTCCAAGGTCCCTCTCAATACCACTACCGAATCCTCTCCTCTAGGTGGTGCTGTTAATAGTGGTGGGATGTCATGTACCTTTGCATCAATGTCCATCTCCTATGGCTCATACCCCTCACTCTCTGCCAATGCCTCCATCTCATCCACATCAATCACCATGGGGGCTCCCCCTCCCCCCGTCATCCTCTCTTGCTCTCCACTGACCTTGGCCTCCTATCTCTGTCGCTGCTACCCTCTTATGGCCATATCTGCCTCCTATCTCTTCTGCTCTCTACTGGCCTCGGCCTCCTCCTATCTTTGCTGCTACTTCCCTTCTGTGGCCACATCTGCCTCCTGTCTCTCCTATTGTCAACCTCCTGGGGATGCACGCACCTCCTATCTCCTCTCTCTCTGGGCCTCAAGTCCCCTATCCTACTACGCCGCAACCCTAGCCTCATCCTCTCCCTCCTCTGCTCCATCTCCTCCTCAGGTCTACGCCATCATCTCCTCCTCCTGCCTACCCTCACCAGCTCCTTGGCTACTTTGACCGCCTCTTGTCCTCCTCTTCATCGTCCTCCTCTCTCCTGACCTCCTCTCCGTTATCCTCATAGACCCTGTCCCTCTCTCTCCGTCCTCAACCATCTCTCATCCTCTGACCCGAAACCTAGTTCCCCCTCAATCGACACCACTGGTGTAATCCATGGAGGTGGATGTCGCCTAAACCACTGACCATATCGATCTATCATCCCTGCATCTCTCTGCCCCTCCCTCCTGCCTGGGTATGGCACAAACTGCAGTGCCTCCAACTCCTCCCACACTGCCTCTAGATCCAACTCATCCCCCCATGGCCGCTCTCGTGTCAATCGTCAGAATGTCACTCGCCCTTCGGGAATATCCTACCTCACTCCAAACTACCTCATCACCCAATTTGGCCTGTGCAACTCCACTACACGCGAACCTCTCCCAATGATATAACATCGGGTGAAGAAGTAACCCCTATGTCTCTCCTCATCGTCCCTCCAGTCCCTGAATCATTGTAACATATACAAATGTCATGCTTATCATCTCAGCTTGCACATCATCAAATCATCTCCTCCACACATCCACATCTCTGACATCTTGATATCGCAGTATTGCTCCCGCCTCTGTCCCCCATCCCTAAGCCATTGCTGCTCTATCATCCTACTCTCCTACTCTCAACACGACTAACCTGGTCACCCTGATATGCTCCTAGGCCCACACCTGTAGTAGTGTGACGTGTGTCACACTCAACACCTCTCGATAGCATATCACGTGCATATCCCTGTATAGCTATGCTAACATATAGGTCCTCCATGCAAACTGACCCTTCCGACCCTCAATGATGTGACGAATCACCTCGACGAACCTGAGGTGCAGGAATCAACCACTCCGGTTTGGTAGCAATATCCCGCTAATTAGCCCCGCTAGGTACAACGATAATGCTAGTACCCTGCAGGAGAAGCATCTGTCCATGTCCAGTTGCTCCTGTTGAATCAGTAGCTCGTCATCGCCAAACACAACCTACACGAACTCGTCCAATGCCTCACCCTCTACCTAACACTTGCTAACTGATATCCCTATTATGGGGAGCTTCAGAATCCTCCATACGTCCTCTAGAGTCACCATCATCTCCTCCCATCGGCAGATGAAACGTCAACGTCGTTGAGTCCCAACACTCTATCAATGTTGTTAGCATGGCCCTATGGGCTTTAATCGTCAAATAAGATAGCATGTGCAATAGTCCTGCCTCCGCTAACACCTGATGATCCATGCCTGTTATCGCCGCTATACATCTACTTAGTACATCAGACCACCTCTCCCGCGTCTGCAAACTCTCAAAATCTTGCATCCATGACATGACCACTATGTCATTTTCTCCTTTCTTTCAGCGTTGTTTTTCTTCCCTCTTCCCCGGTCTCGGGATTCCCTTGCCTATCCTTTCTTTTTCCTCTTTCCCCCTTATCGGTCCCGCCCGGATCCCGGCTCAACCCCTGGTCGTGGGCAGACCCACCTAGGACCTCAGGCGGACCCACCCCCAGGTGCAGACAACCTCCCCTGAGCCCTCGGGCAGACCCACCCCAGCCTGGGTGGACCTACCCGAGCTCGGGCCATTCCGCCCAGGCTCTCGGGTGAGTCCCCAGGCCGCGCGGGCATACCCGTCTAGGCACGAGCGGGTCTGGCCCCATCCGTGGGCAGACTCACCTGGGCACGACTGGACCCGCTCCCATGCATGGGTGGACCTGCCCAGGCTCGGGTGGATCCACTCCTCCGTAGGACCCAGCAGCCAATCCCCCCTTTCACCCGCCACTTTGCCCTCTTTCAAGGCATACCCAACTAACTTTTCTTGACTAAAACCCAAAAATCCTAATTTTTCTTTCTACCCATTTTTCATCCCCCCTCAATAAAACCCATATTTTCAATTTTTTTTTAAAAACTTAAACAAAATGACCAAAATCACAAAGTTGGGTTTGGGGCTAACTTGGCGTGGCATGACACACTCACTGAAGAGCCACCGTCTCTCATCACCCCGGTGGATAATGTCGCTATCGTACTTCGACATCGTCACTCTGACCCTCTCCCTCTCTTCTTCTCCCTCTCTTCCTCAATTGCCAGCTATCCAAATGAGGAGGGGTAATTCTTAGAATTACCCTTTATAACCTTTTTTCCCTCCTTTTTACCTTTTTTAAATGAAGGGAATTTTTTCCCTTTATTTAACCAAATTTTCCTCCAACTAATCCATTCACCCTCTATCTTCCCAAGGCCTCCATTTACACATTGTATACCCATTTGACTCTGTTTAAACGCCATTCTTCTTGGTTTTTTGTGCTCTTTCCAATGATATATACCACTCCATACTTTCAAGAAGTTTCCCGGAACCCCTTTTCCTTCCCTGCCTGCCTTCTTGAGGGGGCATACCCTACCATTTTCTCCCAATCTTCTGTCATAAGCCTTTTCTTGTGAGACTGGGGCATCCCCTTTAATTTCCCTCCGTTTGGGCAGTTCATACAAATTATCCCATGCTGAGGCATATCTATTTTGGTCGCTTCCTCTATAGAGTCATTTGCATTTTATTTTCTTTGAAACCCTATTATCCTAATAGTGTTTCAAAGATGGGAAAAATATAGACATCTGAATTTTACCACTTCCATATGGTCAAAGACGTCTCCTTATTCATCCGTTTACTCATCTACTTCATCCTCCTTGTTAGTATTAATTAAATCATTCATCTAATTAATATTTCATGTCCTACATAAGGTTTCTAAAGTATTTAATTTAATAGATACTTTTACCCTCTTTTCTCTCAAAATTAAATAAATATACCACTTTATTTAATTTAATCATGTAACCTCTTGTAATTTAAATTAATTTTTAATTCCTCACTTTCTCTCATTCTCACATCCTCCAACTTTTGTAAGTTGGTCTCTAATTCCCCTTAACCATCTAACCCTCTTCTAATCATAATTAATTTATGGTTAGGAGGTGCACACCCCTAATCATCATTAGGGTCACATCCTCCATAATCTCCCACTTTCCTCTAATGTGTCATTAATTTTCCTAATCAGGTACTTGCACAACCTTAATCACTTAATTAGGTCAACCTAATCTTCGTGTCATTTATGGAATGTGTCCTAAGTGAACTCTATTAAAGGCTTTCTCCTTTTGGAGAAGACACCCATTTCCCCATGTGAATTTTTAATTCATATTTAATCTCCCAATGCATTTCAAAGAATTTTAAATTCTTTCTCTCATTTCCATGTGGATATTTGAGGAATTTTTAATTTCTCACATGTCCTCTCACCCACATGTGGACAAAGATCTCCTTGATGAGGATATCTTGTCCAAATCCCAAGGTACTATGTAGTACCTCCATGTCATGTCCACCTCATCTTTCTCAAGCCATTTCACATGCTACATGTCAAGATGTGAGGGCTTGTGAGTTCTCAACTCACCATAGCCCTACATCTTGGCCATGTTGGTTTAATCTCAACCATCCATTTCCCTAGAGAATTCAAAATTCTCTATAAATACCCCCTATTTTCTCTCATTTTGAGGGGAGATCATTGTGCTAACCAAACTTTTGCAAATTTTTCATTTGAGCCATACTTAGCCAAATATTTTCACTTGCATCCATTCCCATCCATTTCTTATCCATCTTGCATCTCACACTTGTATATTTTTCCATCAAGAGGAGCATATATCACGTCAACAATCAAGGGTCGACCAAAGGACAACTCAACAAGGTAAAATGTTCCATTTTGTTTTGTTAAGCTAATCATTTTCCCAATCTTGAAGTGTTAGGTGTTTAGGTGGTTCCTTACATGTTTTGTGTTGTTGCTCATTTCTGGGACCACATTTTCCCTTGATCACAGATAGTTATATACAAGTACATGAACTTATAAATGTTATATTATAATTGTTTAAATTATACATCATATCTTATACAACATATGCAAAATGGTAAATCTAATAAATCAAGAAAAAGGATTATACAAACCATATAAATTCCTAAAAAGTTGTAAATATCTATTTTAATGGTTGTCACAAGTAAAATATATCAACGGACTAAAATATTCGTAATTTATTATGTTGAGGTTGATATATTCTGGGGTGGCGGGCCTAGCTCAATTGGATAAAACATCCTATTGTAGGCAAGAGGTCACAAGGTCTAGTCTCCCCACAGTCCCCGTGGTACCGAAGGGCATGTCGCACAAGCATCACAGGTCACGTGAAAACTTTTTACCAGGTTCATTATAGTTTATAGGGGGATGGATACCCAACTGATTCTTGTAGTCTAAAAAAAAATGGTTGATATATTCTCAAGGATGCTAGTTATGATGCATTGTAAGAAATAGGTCCCTAAAAAATATACTATCAAGCTCTTCTTCACAAATTTATGGGTCTATTTTATCCTATCACACAAAATTATGTTAGAAAAGGACAACAATTTCCTTACCATTTTGGTGTATAGTATGATTGTAAACATTCTCAAAATGTATCACTCAAAATATAATTAAAATTGAATGACAGTTTACCTTATGTATAACATGTATAAAATTGAGCTCTTATGATTTTGTAGAATATAACTAATATCAATCATTTCTTAATTTCTAACCAATACTACTCATTGATGTAACACTACTAGTCATACTAGATGAAGGATTACCACATGTATAGGAAAAAATTAGATTAGATAACCAAATTCATTGAGTAGATTTGACATATAGAGTAGTAGACTCAAGTGATCATATTCATTATAATATAACAAATATAATCAATGAAATGATCAGTATTGTGCCCCTTATTATTTTTAAGTGGGAGATAACTGATATTTTCACATTTAGAATTAGATTCTTAATGGCTTGGATAAGAAAATTAATAACTTTATGATATGTCATTCACCATTAATGAGTTGGGTTATAATTCATATGAGTCCAAAATGACACCCTATATCAACTTACATTTAGTGTTTGAGCGAAGAAATTATTCACCCATAATTTCAATGACTATAAAGACACATCATTTACATTAGAAAATAGTTGTAGAGCACATAATTTGTACCTTTACATTGTAAATTTAATATCTATTGTTTAGAGATCATTGATACATTGGTCAAATAGATGAATAATAAATAAATTATACTCTATCAAGTCATGAAGGAAAGGTAATTTTTACATCACAATAAGTGGCTGCCAAGAAACCGAAATCACTTCAAAGAGAACTATTCCATTATAAAATTTAGGTTCAATTACTTGATGCTTCCTCAATGAGGAGTTCTGAAATACTCTACAATCAGCATCTTCTGGTCATGTGATGTTGTTTGGATGAAAGTAATAAAACTTTCTTCAAGATCATTTTATATGTTTCCATTTTTTTTTTATATTTAACATTTTGAAGGACTCTAGGGTACCGATTGATTATAATTTTTAAGATTCCTTTCATTATCCTTTACCCATTTTTCTTTAATACCTTCTAGTTGTTCTGAATCAAGATATTATATACCCAAAATGTATTTGCCTGTAATGGCTGTGGACGAATTAGCAATTCTTCCATACCGGTAAATTATGAAAAGGATTATTGAAGTCGATCAGCATTGATGCAACTTTAGCTTGATGATCACTAAAGTGATCCCCATAATATTATTTTTGAATTTGGAAATAGTTATTAAACTAATGAAATATTTATTTTTTAGTACGTACCTGTTTTGACACTTGTTGCTGAAATCAAAATTATTTTGAATATAGTTTTTATAAAATTAACACTATAATTTAGTTTTAATTGCGATAAAATGTTGAAAAATGAAAGTTGCAGATCGATCTTTATATAGTATTTTTTTTTTTTTCCTTCATTTTTTTTTGATGACATGGCAGGCACTTTAGTGCAGCCGATTATATATTTTTCATTTTATAAATATATTTTTAAATAAATATTAAAAAATGTGCGTGCTTCAGAAATACGGTTTTGTTTCATTCAATGTCAACATTCATATTATTTTTTTATCTAAAATAGAAAAAAATTATACAATATTGATATAGATTCCTTTATCTAGGGCATCACATATTTTTTTTTTAAATTACTATTTTTCCTTGACAGGGTAATCAACCTAATGTTTTGTGTCGATAACCTACATTTAGTAAAAATAACAAAGGAAAATATAAATAATAATTAAACTATTAAAACATATACATTTTTTAAAACTAAACTTATGGATCTACAAAAGGGTGTTTTAATATTTAAAAAAAAATATTTTTTACAAGAGTAGAAAGAAGTTGTCGAAATTCAAGTTTTTCAAATAATTTTAATTTTTTGGTAAATTGGACTCAAAGTGGTGGTAATATATGCAATTAGCCAACAATTTTAGTTGGAAAAGTTGTGGACATGTATAACTTAGCTA
This sequence comes from Sequoia sempervirens, assembly GCA_007258455.2. Lineage (NCBI taxonomy): Eukaryota > Viridiplantae > Streptophyta > Pinopsida > Cupressales > Cupressaceae > Sequoia > Sequoia sempervirens. The sequence continues at coordinate 85,496 of VDFB02285136.1, read as the reverse complement.
GAATAAATCTTACAAGATCATATGTTTGACCAAAATTATTTTTAGTTAAAAATACTTAGTCACTTGTGGTGATAAGTTGCTCGAAAGTGTGACAACTTTGTTTTACCCCATGACAAGTGATGTTACCATTAATTTTGTTTTTTAATAACTTTTCTCATATCTAGTAGCTCATAGCAAATTGAAAGGACAAAAGTCACTACCAATTATATTATGACTCTTTTTCTCACTCACAATTGTGATTTACTACTATTGAAGCATGAAGATAGCCTAGTTCAAAAGAAAACACCAATCCTACAAAGTATATCCATTTTGTGTATAGTTAGTTAAAAAAATCTATTTGATTTAGCTATTTAGGAATTATCAATCTTCAATTTTTTATTATTCAATAATTTCGTTAAACATATTGAAATCCTCAATTAATGTATTTTCTCTTGAATTAACAACTTAGCTTGGATAATATTTAGTGAATCAATAGATAACTTAGAATCTTGAGCATAATTAAAATCATATTAATTGGTTCATCCTTTGTTATTGGAAAAATACATCCATTCACAACCTCAATATTAATTGATTAGATTCATTAATCAACCTATTCAAATGAATAATCAAACTAAAGCTTGTGCTCATCATGATAAAATTATTGAACCACAATTTAAGATTTATTTAAGAAGAATGTGATAGAAATCTAAAAATAAATTATCAATGGATTCTTAAAATATCCTATTAATCAAAGATCCCCATGTTTAGCTTTATGTTAGATCCTTATTTCTAATAAAATTAATTTGATGATATTTAATATTCAACAATTTATAATTTTTTCTCCTCATCTAAATTATATTAACATGAGATTACTCCATGTTCTCTAGATATATGTGATAGTAGCATTTAAGTGTTCTATTTAATCTTTGAATGATTTCAAGAATCTTTTAACTATTATTTCTAAAGGAAAAATATATTAATATTAACTAATACTTGTATTCTTATTTTAGATCATTTTCTAAGAATAAGATATAAAAAATAAATAAAAATTTAAATTTTACATATTTATAATTAAAGTGTAAATGTTAATCCAATATATTATGGCATAGCCTAAGTAGAATAGTGGAAGGTAGCATATTGCAAGCTCCTAATAAAATTTCATCTCTTTCTCTTTATAATTTATGAAAGTTGCATGCTAATATTATATAGGATCCTTCAATTTTTATACTAACAAGTCCATTTGATGCAATTAATTTGAAGATCCATTGTGGTGCTATCATAATAGTGGTTTACAATTCCTGAGAGGAACGAATTTTAGCTAAAATCACATATTTTTAGAAAATATAATGATTTAAGCCTTAAAAAGTTCCATTTTAAGGATTCCAATTGAAGAGGGTTTGATCAAATCACCTTAGATC